>CAUYRB010083219.1:0-63591 GCA_963574695.1 Propithecus perrieri | reverse complement strand
TTAATCTTATTTAACTGGATAACAGTAGGGTCTTAACACATACATCCGAGGGCTTTCTGACTGTTTTTGTTTTGCTTTTGGTATTTACCTCTGTTGATTCTAGCAATGGGCATCTTAGATGAGTAAACAAGACAATTTTGGATAAATGATGCTTTTGTCTGGTTTGGTGAAAAGAGTATTCAATTGAGATTCAAAATCAAGGAATTTGAGTCTTGGTTATGAACTTTGAGCTCCATGACCTAGGATGAGCATGAGAGGGGGGGTGACAAGGAACACCAGAGATGCCTTTAGTTTCCAACAGAGGCTGGTGTGTGTTTTAACCTATTTTCCTTCACCTCCCTGTGAGTAGCTTCCTGTCTGGGACTGTACTTTACCTTTTCAATCTTCAGAATTACGAGAATTTGGAGATCTGTTTGGGGGAGTGTATATTAGATTACTAAAAGAACTTTGGATTTTCACCCGGGCAAAGAAGGCAATGACAGTTTTTCTATTTGAATTCTTCCAACATTTGCCTGTGTCTAAGATCCTGGGCTGGGATCTTATACGCTAAGCAAGGAACATCTTGTTAAGGAGGTAGAGGTCATCTTTGGTTTTCTTCAGAGCTCATGCCTTGAGCCCACTTCCAACCTCCAGGGGTACAGGGAACTCAGGATGTCTTTGGTTGCTCAATGTCCTTCTAATTAATACGAGGCTCCACTGTATGCCTATAGTGACCACACACTTGGTTTGTCTGGGACAGTCTGAATCTGTTTGTGAAATTTTTCCTACTGTACCTTCTAATTTTAATATCTCTCTTGCTCTCCAAGATGGCGATTAACTGATCTGATCAATTAGTTCATTATTATTATTATTGCTGCTAATAATAAATACTTGTAGATTATAAACATGCTGCCTCCATGATAATAGATGAATTTGCTCTCTCTTAGAATCGTATGTACATAGCAAATCAAGTCTTCTGCAGATAATGCCTCTTCTCTATGGTTCTTCACTGGGAGTTACACGTAAGGAAAGTATAAAAACACGAGGCAGTGTTTTGGGGTCTCCCAGTGAGGCAAGGTGTGCTGCTGGACTTTAATACCCCGGAGTCCAAGGTTTATAAATGTCCTGCTAACAATACCACATTGAGAAGTTCTGAAACCTCTAATCCAAAAAGTGGCTCTGAAAAGCACACCTCAAGTCATGCAGGATGGGATGGGGTTGACAGACCAGAAGGTAAAATAAGGTAGAGCCTATGGAAAAGCCAAGGAGTTAGTTGCTCTCATCTTTCTTGAATGACCATGAAGTTTCAGACCAAACTAGGAAATCGAAAACAAACTTTTTACCTCTAAGTCACAGACCCAAGGGAAGGAATGGCTTTCTCTTGGTTTCCCTCAATCTAACAAAATTTTAACTTTTTGAGGTCACCCTGGTAGCAGAGCTACATAAAACCCTTAAGGACACAGACAACTTGTAAACATTTTCTCAATTCCACATGGCAAATTCATGAGCCTGAAAGTGAAAGAAATATAAATGATAGAATTTAGTGGTTAAGGGCAGAGGTTTCTAGAGGAGAGACAAAAGTTTAAATTTCAGTTCAACCATTTACTATGTGATCTAGTTCAATCTACTAAAATTCTGAGCCTACTTTCTCATTTATAAAAGAGAGTGAAAGAGACAAATACTGTCTTTGTATTACGTTTAAAAATAATTTTTGAACTTGCAGACCCCTGATCTGATCTCAGAGACCCCCCTGGGATCCCTGACTACCTGAACTAGGCCATAACATTGTGAGAACTGTTTACTTAAGCCATACGATTGTGGTAAGGATTAAATGAAGATAATGTATGAGAATTTACCACAATGCCTAGTGCGTAACAGAATCTCAGCCTCTGTTAACTATCGTTCAATTTAGTTACTGCTAGTCACAAGAACTCTTATAATACTGAGGTGAAATTTTACCCTAATGGTAGTGGACACGATGCTGTGACTCAGAGTTTACCTGATCAGTGACTTTCCTACTGTATTTCCTGCTTTGCAGCAGCCTGCAAAATATGCAGATGTTGAATTTCTAAGACTATGATTTCATCTCTTTGATATTATTTGTACTTTTATAATATATTTTATGGAATAAAATTTATTTTTAATTTTAAACACTTTATTTTCATTACAGAAAATAGGGAAATTAGAAATGCAAAAGTAATACCATTTCCAATCTTAGCTATTGAAAGGAACCACAGTGAACATTTTGATGTATTTTCTTCTAGTCTATTTTTTCCATGCAAGCATATGTACCTTAACAGGACTGCTTATGAAGTACAAAAATAATTTTGTTTGCACAATTAATTTGTACGTCTGAATTAGCAAGGTTTTCAAACTAAAAATTTATTTGGATTTATCACGATTTCAATCAATAGTTCTGTTTCTGATTTCAAAACTTGTCAGAATGCCTTGGATTTGTTATGTCTTAATTCATCATGAACATGAAGTGCTTTTTCCTTATTCCCATGTACTGACACCAGTTGCCTCTGTGTAGTCATAGCCTAATTACCAACCGTGAAATAAAAGGTGATGTACCTGCCTCCAATGAAACCTGACATAAAGGACTAATGAATTAATATACTAGATTAATTTTAGAAATTCACAATACAAATTTATTTAGACTTCTATATATTTAACAACTTTCTCCTGAATATTTAACAATATTTTTTATTTTCTAATTTAAATATATGCAGTTTACCCTTGAACAACTTGAAGGTTAGAGGTGCCAACCCCCCATGCAGGCGAAAGTCCACGTATAACTTTGGATTCCACAAAAACTTAACTAACTAATATCCTACTGTTGAATGGAAGCATTACAGATAACATAACAGTCAATTAACACATTTTATGTGTTATGTGTATTATATACTGTATTCTGACAATAAAATAAGCTAGAGCAAAAAAAATGTTATTAAGAAAATCACAAGGAAGAGAAAATATATTTACTGTTTATTAAGTAGAAGTGGATCATCATAAAGGTCTTCATCCTCGTCTTCCTGTTGAGTAGGTGAGGAGGAAGAGGAGGGGTTGATCTTGCTGTCTCGGCGGTAGCAGAGGCAGAAGAAAATCTGCGTATAAGTGGACCTAAACAATTCAAACCCTTGTTGTTCAAGGGTCAACTGTATATTTTCTAGAAAGCTACTTATTGCAGTTATTGTTTATTAAAGATTCAGGGACCAGACTAATATAGGGCCTTGTAGGCTGTTCTCAAGGGTCTGAAAATTATTCTAAGTGGAATGGAAAGTGATTTTAAGGAAGAGAGTGGTAGAATCTGGTATTTTAGCAAACAATCTGGGTAAAGTACAAACTAGTGAGGAGTGAATGTGGAGCGCAGAGATCACTGTTGCTGTTGTTTCAGTTCATGTGAGAGTTGATGCAGCTTGGATAGAGTGGAGCCAGCGGATATGCAGAGAAGTGGATGAAGCTGAGCTTCAAGATGAAGCCGTGCTTTGAAGATGGAATGAACAGGACTTAGTGATGGATTGGAGGTGGTGCGTGAAGGAGAGAAAGGAACAAGAATATGCCTTAAGTCCTGTTCATGCAAGTGGTTGATGGAAATGCCATTTATAGAATGGGAAATACAGAAGGAAGAAGATATTACAAGGAAAGATAAGGATTTCATTTTTGGATATGCTATTTTCATACTCCTGACTCAAGGCCATCCCATCTCATGGAGGTGGCCCTACCTGGGATTTATGCTGTGTTAGCTTGGTTGGGAAACGTGTTGCCAGGTAGCTGAATGCTGAATGAATTTGCAGTGCAGTATTTATGGCTGGTGGCCTGTAATATGTTGGGGGACATTTACTGTATTAGGATTCTTTCTGCTTAATTTTTTTTAAAATAGAACTTTTTTATTTGTATAAATTTAAGGGGTACACATGCAGTTCTGTTCCATGGATATATTGTGTGATGGTGAATAACGTACATTGTACCAATTAAGTAATTTCTCATCCCTCACCTCCCTTCCATCTTCCCATTCTTCTGAGTCTCCAATGTCTATTATTCCACACTATTTTCACTTGTACACATTATTTAGTTCCCTTTTATAAGTGAGAACATGTGACATTTGACTTTCTGAGTTATTTCACTTAAAATAATGACCTCGAGTTCCATCCACATTGCTGCAAAAGACATGATTTCATTCTTTTTTATGGATGAAAAGTATTTTATTGTGTGTGTGTGTGTGCATGTATATATATATATATATACACACACGTATACCAATTTTCTTTATCCAATTTTTCATTGACAGACACTTAGGTTGATTGCATGTCTTTGCTATTGTGTATAGTGCTGCAATAAGCATACAGGTGCAGGTATCTTTGATATAATGATCTCTTGTCCTTTGGGTAAATACACAGTAGTGGGATTGCTAGATCATATGGTAGCTCTATTTTTAGTTATTTGAGAAGTCTTCATACTGTTTTCCATAGAGGTTGTACTAATTTACATTCCCACAAACAGTGTACAAACATTTCCTTTTCTACACGTCCTCTGGACATCTGTTGTTTTTGAATTTTTAATAATAATCATTCTGACTGGTGTAAGATGATATCTCATTGTGGCTTTAATTTGCATTTCTCTGATGATAGTGATGTTGGGTGTTTTTTCATATGTTTGTTGGCCATTTTAATGTCTTCTTTTGAAAAATGTCTATTGATGTCCTTTGCCCACTTTTTAATGGGGTTATTTGTTGTGTTTTGTTGTTGCTGCTGAGTTGTTTGAGTTTCTTGTAAATTCTAGATATCAGTACCCTTTCTAATGCATAGTTTGCAATATTTTCTCCCATTCTGCAGGTTGTCTGTTCACTTTGTTGATTATTTCTTTTGCTATGCAGAAGCCTTTTAGTTTAATTAAGTCCCATTTGTCCATTTTTGCTTTTGTTGCCTGCACTTTTGAGGCATTAGTCATGACTTCTTTGCTTAGACCAATGTCCAAAAGAGTTTTTCCTAGGTTTTCTTCTAGTATTTTTATAGTTTCAGGTCTTACATTTAAGTCTTTAATTCATCCTGGGTTGACTTTAGTATATGGTGAGAGATAGGAGTCCAGTTTCATTCTTTTGCATATTGCTATCCAATTTTCCCAGGACCATTTTTTAAAACAGGTGTGCTTTCCCCCGTGTATGTTTTGTTGATTTTGTCAAAGATCAGTTGGCCCTAGATATGTGGCTTTATTTCTGCATTCTCTATTCTGTTCCATTGATCTATGTGTCTATTTTTATGCCAATCCCATGCTCTTTTGGTTACTGTACCCTTGTAGTATAATTTGAGGTCAGGCAATGTGATCCCAGCTTTGTTCTTTTTGCTTAGGATTGTTTTGGCTATTTGGGTTCTCTTTTTGGTTCCATATGAATTTTAAGATTGTTTTTTCTAATTCCGTGAAAAATGACATTGGTAAATACCTAGGAATATATTTAACTAAGTAAGTGAAAGATCTCTACAAGGAAAACTACAAAACACTGGTGAAAGAAATGATAGATGACACACACTAATGAAAAAACATCCCGTGGTCATGGATCAGAAGAATTAATATCATTAAAATGGTCATACTTTCCAAAGAAATCTACAGATTCAATGCAATCCCTATCAAAATGTCAATATCATCTTTCTGTTTTAAATGGCAGAAACTCAGTTTCAATTTGCTTATTCAACAAAGGGAATTTATTGGTTCATGTATCAGAAAAGTTCAGGAGTGCCCCAAGCATAGCTGGATATTTAAGCTTTAAATGATGGTCTCTCCCTCTCTCTGTTCCTGTCTGCCTGTCTGTCTCATTCCTGTCTCCTTTTCTCTATCTCTTCTCTATTGTTTCATTCTCAGACTCTCTTTTTTTCCTGATAAGAAAGACGACTGTTACTTTCAGGTTTACATAGTCCTCATAGCTCCCAAACTTAAAGAGTGTGTGAGAGCCTCTGCCCAGGTATCTTGTGCCTAAGATTTCTTATTACCATAGGGATGGAGTTCTTTGTTTGAACAATATGGATCACAAGTTCACTCCTGGATGGGGCAGACTTGCCTCCACCAGAATCACAAGAAAGAGACTCTGCAAAGAAGTGGGTGTGATCCCAGAAGATGGAGGAATACTGTGCAGACTAAAAACTAGTCAATGACGAGAAACAGTGACTTTGTTTTCAAAATTGTAATCTCTCCAGTTCTTCTCCTTAGTGGGAATTGCATCGCCAGACTACTTATCTATTAAAGCCAGATCGTGACATATCCTTGTTTTCTGTATGTACAAGAATGTTTATATTTCTATTTGTAATGGTAGAAGGCATGTGTCCACACCATTTAGAGGTGGTAACAAGTAGTCAAGCTATAAACTAAAAAGAATGGTGGAAACAATAATTATAAGAAGTAATAATCATTTAGTGGGGAGGCAGGGAGTGGATTGAGGAATATAGATGAAATAAGAAAGCAGAAAGTTGATAATTCTTGGAGCTGGGCAATGAGTAAATGAGGATTTACTGCCTACTTTTATTTGTATATGTTTGAATTTTTTCTTAATAAAAGGTAAAAATTTTAAATAATGGTAGGGGTTTGTCAGTGAGTAATAGGCAGAATACGTCATTTTTCAATGACAACTAGAAATTATTGTTTTATGTTTCAAGATGTCATTCTTCCTGAACTCTTGAAATAGCATTATTCCATGGGCTTGGTATGGAAATCAGATGGGAATTGGCACTAAATTCATCCATAATAACCTGTAATTAACCAATTACCTGAGTCAAAGTCCAGGGAAAAGTTAAAATAAAGAAAATAAAACTGCAAACACCCTAAGAATATTCTCAGCAGATTTCTCTATAAGGTGATGATGTCTGTGTTAGTTGTCATGATGAAATACATTAAACGTGTCTGCTCCTTGGCTAAAATTTTGACCCATTCAATTCAGGATTACAGTCTATTAAAAAGGAGATAAAAATTTCAAATGAAATATGTTAAAATATTAGGTTTAATATCTTGAGAATACCAAAGATTTCCTTTTTTAAAAATGGGATAGGCTGTACTTTGAGTTCCAACCATAGGCTTGAAAAGAGTGAGAAAAAAAGAAAAAAGAAAAAGGAAAAAAATCAAAGCCTGGCACTCACTCTTCCATAGCAGTCCCTGTGTAGCCAGAGATGAGAGGCTTTTCCCCAGGCACTTTATTTAGCTTAAGCCTTTTAATCCACTCTAACATATGAGTGAGCAATACCCAGAGTCAGTAAGTAATTCTGTAAAGTTCATGGCTCTTGACCTTGGCTTATAGAGTTGGGTAAATAAATTTCTAAAGTGTCAACCAAAAATAATCAAAGTTTCTGCCTAATATAACTCACTAACTTTAATACCTTACACTATCTATATTTTTGCACTATATCTAATGGTCAAATTCAGGTCCTCCATGATGAGTTTATTATTTTTGTTTTGCTAAAAATGACTTATGACATTAGAGTTTTGACATTATATTTCAGTTTTAATAAGGTTACAGATACTTTCTTCCAATTTTTATTTTGCATGTCACTTCACTGGCATGGCTATGGTATAAAAATGTGTGTGTGTGTTTAGGCTAAAATAGAAACACACACACAAATGATAAAATAGTGCCTCGCGTGTTGTAAACGTGCTACCTATTTTATTTGAAGCATTTTTTCTTCAGTGAATGTTTCTGTTTGCTTTGACTTCATCTGAATAAAAATATTATGAAAAAGGAATTATCAAGTATGGTTTGCCTTACCTGTCCTCTTGCTTATATGAACTCAAGGAATAAAAGGAAATCAGGAAACGTCCTCTGAGGGCAGAGTCTTGGCCAGACGGCTGACCTTTATGCTAATTCTTACTTCCTCCATATTGATTGGAAACCTCACCTTAGAGGAAGAGGATCTGAGTCTTTTGGCATTTGCTATCTTGTTTCCTTTGTCCTTCGTTTTTGCTCGGTAATTGATATGGCTGGCATACCCAGAGGAACTTTTGAGCACTGGGCACAGATTTTCACATCCAAAAATAAACAAATAAAGAGGTTTTAGCCAATCCCACTGAGTGTGGATGCTCAGTACAGTCAGGTGGGATGTAGCCACACAGTGGGCATGTGTTAAGTTGATAATGTGGACCGGCACTGACGCATTTGCTTCTGTGCTACATTTGGCACTAAACACAAACCCTTCCCAACTTAGTAATTTCAACTCCTTCCATTAAACTCTTCATGTTCATCTCTTTTATTTTTCTGACCATCTGTGCTCACAGTTTTTTACCATAAAATTTGCAAATATCTTTGCTGAACTGAACGAATCACTTTTTCCATTAATCAAGAAAGGGACCCTTTCCAATCCTCCAAGTCCTGTAGGACAAGAGTAGAAAACTTAATTTCTTTCTTCCTTTGGATATATATTATAATTGAGGCCACATATTTTTGGAACATCACTAATTCTCACCAATTTTATTTTTCTATAAGTGTACAGTTCCTCTTAGAGTTATTTAAAACATATTTTAAAAATTATGGTTCATCTTGTTGCTTAAAGGATTTTACGTTCATAATTGTACCAAGTAGCCAGTAGTCTAATCTCCTAATGCAAAATATTATACCTCGTAGACACTCAAAAATAATTTGTTGAATAAATGAATTTTAAAAATTGAACATTACATACTTCATTTGAATTATAACTATTTAAAAAAATGCCTAACACAGACTTGGCACATAGTAAGCATTCAATGAGTGGTAGATAAAACTAATATGCATATTTGGACCACTAGATACAGTAGATGTAAATCAATGACTTGATTCATTAATGTTTTGATTCAACAACTCTTTACTGAGAACCTACTCTTTCCCAAGGGCAGACCCAGATATGCAGTCCCTGATGCAGCAGAATTTACATGCTGTGGGGCATTAGATATTAATCCAATAATTATACTTAGGATTGAGTGATGGAGAAAGAACTTTGAGGAAAAAATATGGTTGTGTGAAAGAATATAATAAAGAAAAATTGTGTATACTGGAGGTGGTCAAGGGCTCAAGGAAGACTTTCCTGCAGAACCTATATTTAAGCTGAGATCTAAAGGATAAGAAGGAAAGATAGTGGGGAAGAGGATTTGGGGTTTGGGAAAGGAACAGCATGTATGACATGATTTTGAAGAGCTAAAAGTGGACAAAATTATGTAGGCCCTCACAAAGAAACTGCTTATTAATTGTAAATGATGATGCTGGAGGTCAGATAAGATGGTAGATGTGTGAGGCATGATTAAGTCTTATTTAAAATTGTTTATCTAGCTACAGAATTTAGAAGTTGAGTGATCAGAAGGGACTTGCATTACTAAAACAAAATAGTGACCTCTCCAGATTGAGATGAAGACAGGGTTGTGCTAAATCCCACGTATATAGGCTTGGAAGACCAGATTGTGTGCATCCCTTCCTAATTTTGCATTCAGTGACATCACATTGGTAGCTCAAAATCAACCATGGTAGGAGTATTTATACCATGGAAACTGGCAAATGCTACAAACGAGAGCTTTTGTCCCCTGGAGAGCCAGTTAAACATTCACCAGTATACCACTGGTTGGAGAGGAAGAAGGATGATTGGGCTGGGGGTGAGGGTAGTGGAGGTGGCTAGGATGGCAGGGTGATTTGATTTGCTCAGTGAATGACCCAGTCCTTGCAACCTTAAGTTATTAGTTCCGGCCATCTACGCATCTTCCATGATTCATTAACTAATGATGACAGTAATAATAGTAATACATCCTAATTCTGAGTGCCTACTGTATTCCAGTAATGTGCTAGGTGTTCTTCCTAGGCGACTTGTGTAATTTTAACAACTTTACTAATTGGGATTTATCACCCAAAGCTTACATGAGGGAATGCCGAAATCAAGAAGTTTCAGTGACTGCTCAAGGTAAGTAATTAGCAGGTAAGAGGATTTGAACTCAAGGCTTTCTTAGTGTTAGGTGATTAAATATGAAATGTCAGATTTCAAATCAAAAGTGTAATTTATTATATTTCAGACAAGAAGCAGTACAATTAATCAAAGTGTGCACCTAAACTATCGACACAGTTACGCCATCTTAACGGTAGCTTGTTCATGCCAGCAGTAAAGAAGCCTGGAGAGTGAGTGGCCATGAAATCACAAAAGGTGTTTTCCACAGCTTGTTGAGAATTGAATGTTTTTTCTTGCAAGAAGTAGTCCAAAGCCTGGAAGAAGTGGTAGTCAGTTGGTGCAAGGTCTGGTGCATATGGTGGATGACAGAGAGTTTCCAAGTTCAGCTTCTGTAGTTTGAGCAGCATTGTTTGTGCGACATGTGGTTGAGTGTTGTCTTGCAAGAGGATTGGCCTGTCTCTATTGACCAACTCGGCTGCTTAATCTCAAGCATCCTCATCATTTCATCCAGGTGGTTGCAGTAGACATCCGCTGTAATTGATTGACCAGGTTTCATGAAGCTGTAGTGGATAATACCAGCTCTGGACCACCAAATAGACACCATTAGCTTTTTTTGATGAATATTTGGTTTGGGACTGTGTTTCAGCATTTCATCTTTATCCAACTTTTGTGCCACATGCTTGCAATTGTCAAAGAGTCCATTTTCATCACACATAAAAATATGGTGTAGAAATGATCTGCCTTTATGTCATGATAGCAAAGAAAGCCAAGCTTCGAGACAATTACTCTTCTGACACTTGTTTAATTCATGTGGTGCCCGTCTATCCAGGTTCTTTACCTTGCTGCTTTGTTTCTAATAGTCCAATATGTTGGAACAGTAACGGCAAACCTTGCTGCTAACCCACGGGTAGGTTGAGATGGATTCACTTCCACTACAGCTCATCATTATCCACCTTGGTCTCAGGTCACTCACATGGCTCATTTTCAAGATTAAAATCACCAGAATGGGACTTCTCAAATCATCGATGTACAGTGCGTTCATTAGTCACATCCTTCCCAAACACTTCGTTGATATTTGGAACTGTCTGTGCTGCATTGGTTCCATGACAGAACTCATATTTGAAAATAACATGAATTTTTGACTTATCCATAGTTTCACAAAATTGCTCTAAAAACAATTTGAAAGACAATCACAAGCCAAAATGTGCATTTGAAAGACTGAGGATGTACCTTCACAACAAAAATAAAACAAGAAGTGTCAAAGTGAAATGTCAGAGATATCAATTGTCAAATTTAGCACTTAAGGAAATTGAGCATTTCATACTTAATAACTTAATAGAAGTCCTTTCTATGTTCTTCCTTTCTCTTTTTGTCCCCTGCCTTTACTCCTGCACACACAAAAGTGTTTTTTTTTTTTTCCCTCCATTATTCTGACTTCCATAGTTCAAAATACTGTTGCCACTTTGGAACCAAAATATCAGAATTAGCATGAGTAAAATAACAAGAGGAGTTTTGAAAATATGAGATAACACAATGCTGTGGTTTGAAGGTTTGTGTCCCTTCCAAAACTCATATATTGGAACCTAAGGACTTTGTTATAGTATTAAGAGGTGGAGCCTTTTAGGAAGTGATTAAATCATGAGGACTCTACCCCCATGAACGGAATTGGGTGCCTTTATAAAAGGGCTCGAAGGAACTATCTAGAAACTTTTTGCCCTTCTGCCTTCTGCCATGTGAGAACACAGCATTCGTCCCCTTTGGAGGACACAGCAATAAGCTGTGCCATGTTAGAAGCAGAGACCAGGTTCTCGCCAGACACTAAACCTGCTGTCGCCTTGATCTTGAATTTCCAGTCTCTAGAACTGTGAAAAGATAAATTTCTGTTATCTATAAATTACCTAGTCTCACACATTACATTTTGTTATAGCAGCACAAACAAACAAACACACATAATAAAAACTGTGCTGAGGCACATAAAAAAGAGAAATAATTAAAGTAGAATAGGGTTGGGAAGTAAGAACTTACTAGTGCGGCTAAATTTTGATCCAGACGTTGAAAGAAGCAACAAAGTATAAAAATAGTTCTGTCCCTGAGCTTTTTTGTTATGTGAGGCAATAAATTCACTTCATCAAAATTAAAAATGTTTGTTCCTCTAAGGCCATCAATAAGAAAATGAAAAGACAAGCCACAGACTAGGAGAAAATATTTGCAAAGATGTGTATCCAGAATATACATTAAGGACCCCTATAACTCAAATAGCAAAAAGATACATAACCCATTAAAACTGGGCAAAAGACTTGAATAGGCACTTTATAAAGGAAGATATATGAGTGACTAACAGGACATGAAAAAGTGCTCACTGTCATCAATCATCAGGGAAATTCAAATTAAAACCACAGTAAGATACAACTAGATATGCTAGAGTGGAAAAATTAGTAAGATTAACAATGCCGTTAGTTTCCTAGGGTTGCCATGACAAAGTACAACAAATTGGGTGGCTTAAACCACAGAAATGTATCGTCCCACCGTTCTGGAGACTAGAAATCTGAGATCAGGGTGTCGGAAGGCTGTGAGGGAGATTGCACTAGCTCTGACGGTTTGCTGGCAACCTTTGGCCTCCTTCAGCTTCCGATACTTCACCCTAATCTCCGTCTTCATGTTCACATGTTACTTTCTCTGTGAATGTATCTGTGTCTGTGCCCAAATTTCCCCTTTTCACAAGGACAAAGTCATATTGGATTAGGGACCACCCTATTGACCTCATCTTATCGAATTACATCTGCAATGATCCTATTTCCAAGTAAAGTCACATTCTGAGGGACTCAGGGTTAGAACCTCAACATATTTTGGGGGACAATTCTACCCATAGTAAACACCAAATATTGGTGAGTATGTGGCATAGTAAAAGCAATTTTTTATATTGTTTGGTGGAAATATAAAATAGTACAACCACTTTGGAAAACATTTGACAATTTCTTACAAAATTGAACATTCACCTACCTATGACCCAGCAAGTTAACTACTAGGTATTTGCCCAACGGTTTGCTGGATAAATACTAGCTGGTGAGAGCCAACTGTAAAATTTTTACGAATTTTATATTTATTCAATAGAAAAGAAAAATGATGTCTACACATCATTTTTCTTATAAGCCTCATATAAGAGTGTCCGTAGTGAGTTTATTCATAATATTCCCCAAACACAAACAGCCCAACAAGGCAAATGTGCAACTATTCAAAAGGTGAATGAATCCACAAATTGTATACCTGTACAATGGAATACTATTCAGCAACAAAAATGAACAGCATTTATTACAAACTAAATTATGTAAACTTATTTTAAAATAAATTGTATTAAAACAAAGGAAACAAATACTCAAAACTTATAACTTTGTAAATATTTTACTACATTTTACTCTTAGCTGTCCTCCCAAGGTTTTATATGTCTAGTTCACTGGTGTGGTAGAAATACTGCATAATAGAGTGCTGTTGCACATCTCTTCGCAACTCTGCATTGAGTGAAATTATGTTACAGCTAGAAATTGGTTATAGTGTGAGTATTCACACAAGAGAAATTGGCGAATGTTACAAATTAGGGCTGGATGTGTTGTTTCCTTGATTGTCTAAACTTGAGAAAGTGAAGAAATGTTAATGATGCAGAATAAACTTAAAAGGGTGTTAGATTTAAAATGCAAAAGCATAAAACTTTTAGGAAAGCACAAAAGAGGAAATATTTGAGACCTAGGACTAGCTAAAGAGTTCTTCCACTGAAATCAAAAGCATGATCAATAAAAGAAAAATTGATAAATTGGACCACATCAAAATTAAAAACTTTTGCTCTGTAAAAGTCTCTGTTAAGAAGACAAAAAGACAAATTACAGCCTAAGAGAAAACATTTGCAAACCACATATCTGACAAAGGGCTTGTGTCTACAGTATATTAAGAACTCTTAAAACTCAACAGTAAAAAATAAAACAATCTGATTAGAAAATGGACAAAGTAGATGAAGAGACATTTCACCAAAGAGGATATACAGATGGAAATTAAGCACATGAAAAGATGTTCAACATCCTTAGCTGTTAGGGAAATACAAATTAAAACCACAATAAGATATTAGTACAAACCCATCAGCATGGCTAAAATAAGAAATAATGATAATAACAAATGTTGGTAAGGATATGGAGAAATGGAGTATTCACATATTCTTATGGGAATGTAAAATGGTACAGCCACTCTGAAAAATAGCTTGGCAGTTTCTTTTAAAACAAAGAAAAAAATATATGTACTATTCTACCCAGCAATTGCACTCTTGGCATTTGTTAATCGATATAAAAACTTGTGTTCACACAAAAATCTGTACAGGAATGTTCATGGCAACTTTATTCATTATAGCCCCAAACTAAAATCAAACCAAATGTCCTTCAGTGGGTGAATGATCAAACCAACTGTGGTTTAACCATTGCTGAATACTGTTCAGCAATAAATAGGCAAGAAATATTAAGTACATGCAGCAACTTGGGTCGATCTCAAGCAGATTATATTGATTGAAAAAAAGCAATCTCAAAAGGCTATCCAGTATCCTTTCTTGAAACAATGAAATTATGGAATGGATCACAGATTAGTGGCTGCCAGGGGTTTAAGATTTGGGAGTTAAGAAGGGGGCAGTTGTGACTATAAAGGAGTAGTGTGGGGAGATTAGTGGTGATGGAACAGTTTTGCTTCTTGGTAATGGAAGTTACAGGAAACTACACATGATAAAATTGCATTGAATTACACATACACACGTGCATGAGTGCATGTGTAACTGGTGAGATCTGAATAAGCTCTGTGAACTGTACTAATGTCAATTTCCTGGTTTGGATACTATACTGTAGTTTTGCAAAATACTAACAATGAAAGTGGAGGGGTGAAGGGTGTATGGGACCTCCCTGTACATTTTTTTGCAACTTTTGTGAATCTATAATTATTTTGAAATAAAGTTTTATTTTAAAAAGTATGTCATGTCTGTATTTGTTACATTGTGAATAGACTAATAGACCATGATCAAATCATGGTTGTATTGCAACCATAATTGGCTTTGGATTCAAGAATTTGGCAAGAATCAATGGACGTATACTTTGAGAATTAATTGACTAAATGGAAATTACAATAAAGAGCATTATATATATATTTTAAGTTGCATGCTACTCACATCTTTTATATAAGTGAAAATTGTAATCAACTTATTTATCTATTACATATAGGTATGCATATTTTAAATGCATGATTTAAATGCATGATTTTAAAAAGAGAGAAGGAGGAGGATCAGAAACCTCTTCTTTACAGTGTAATACAAGATAATATACATAGAAGAAATGATCGAGTTTTTAAAAATCACCCTTTGGCAACTGCCAATGCAATATATGACTCAGGAAGGAACCATGAATGAAGTCTAAAACCACCGGGTAAAAAGCTTTTAGGAAACAGGATAATCACATGGCTTCAAAATATTACCCCTCAGATCACTGATTAGTTACAAAAGAAAAAACCTTGCAGACACCCCCTCAGCCAAGTGAACAAACTAAAAACCATTAATAATGGGACAAACTGACCATGTATACCTCCTGATGCGAGGAATGGAAAGTACCCATTACTGATGTATTATTCTTGAGAAACATGATTAACCTGAATCTAATCTGGAGGAAACAATCACTCAAATCTAGATTGTGGGTAGTTCTTCAAAATAGAATATTGGTGGGGAAAATGTGAGTAACTGATGGCTAAAGTGAAATGGAGTTCATATTACAGCCCGTTGCATTAGCTATTAATATTGATTGCTGTGTAAAAGATCATCCCCAAACCTAGCACCTTACAGTAGTAATATAATGATATTTTTCGCATAGTTATGATGGTCAGGGATTTGGAGCAGCTCAGTTAGCTGGGTGGTTCTGGCTCCGGGTCTCTCACAAGGTTGCAGCTGAAATGTACAGAGCCGCAGTTATCTCAACCTGGGATCAGCACATAGTATGTAGGTTTTGTGGGCTCCGGCAGTCTCTGTCACATCTTCTTCTTATTATTATTATTATTTTTTAACCTCCCTTTAAAAATGTAAAATCATTCTAGGCTTTAGAGCCATACAAAAACAGGCCATGGGAGGGATTTGGCCCATGCACTGTAGTTTGATAATCCCTGATCTAAGCTTGATTAAGGCTGAAAAATCTGCTTCACAGGGGCTCATCCACATGGTTGTTGGCAGGAGGCCTCAGTTCCTTACCATGTAGAACCCTCCACGTGGCTGCTTGAGTGTCTTCACAACATGGCAGCTGCCTCCACCCAGAGCAGAGGATCCAAGAGCACGAGCAAGGAGAATGTCACAGTTCCTCATAGCCTAGTCTTGGAATTCATACATGGTCACTTCACCCACATTAGAAGGAATTCATTAAGTCCAACTCACACTCAAGGGCTGGGGGATCCACCTTGCAAAGGAAGAATTGTCAAAAAATGTGTGAGCAAGTTTTAAAACTACCACAGTAGTCTTGTCTTCTAAGACTGTTGCTGTATTCCAAATGTTGAGAAAATAATCAGAAAATAGCAGTGGGTATTAAAAGGAATTACCTTCTTTACTCCAAATGGCTTTTGTGTTTATGAATTGAAGTAAAAGTCACTTAAAAATAAAGATCTCTTTTAAAATGTCTACAATATTGACAAGCATCTTAAAACCAAATTGGAGTTGACCTTGAGATTTGAACCAATGATAGCAAGAAAACTGCTAAAGAAAAAGAAGGGTGAATTACAATGTCCCTCTTAAGATTTCTGTGCCTGTTAATACTGAAATTAAAATTACACTATTGTTTGAAGGTCAGTGGCTATAATGTATGTGATACCATCCAAAACATAGACTAGTACATAATAGGTGCTCATTAAATCTGATATTTAAACAAAGAATGGTAGCTTACAGTAGAGCCTTTACAACTCTGGAAAGACCACTAGAAACTAGCAGGATGAGATGTTACCATTACATCCAATTTAAAAACAGAAATCACCACAAAGTCACAGCTAGAAGGAGCAGTGTCATTTTGTCCTTGTCATAGTAGGCCTGTTACATGAGAAGTATGCCTGCATTTACAAATGGACTAAGAGATGAGTGTACTGGCCTCATGTCCAGAGCGTGTGGTCTTCCTATTTAAAGATTATGGTGCTTCAAGGACTCCAGAACAGGTAAGCCAATACTAACTCTATTAATATAGGTTTTTCAGGTCAGCAGTAGAGGGTGAACTTAAAATAAAGCAGTCAGAATTCAATTGCCTTTAGAAAACACATACATATTTTTGTTAGCACTAAGGGTAAACAAAAAATTACATTTCTTCTATGTCAGGGATTTTAACTACAATATTGAAATAATAGTGGTAAATTAAATACTGTGTCAAAAATATTTAAGTTGTGGAATTTTACATGCTTGAACAATGACCATCAGCACAGAAAGGGTACCTTGACATTAGGCCTCTATTGACCATTTTCCCCTTGTTAACATGAGGCATGAGGCATTATATTGAGAGATGAGCTCCGAAGGGTGATAAAGCCAGTAATTTATCACACGTATATCAAGAACATAAAGGAGTATAGGAAAAAACCCACATTAGAATTGAATGTTTAAAGTTTCTATAATTATTATAAGGGAAAACTTTCTCCTGAAGAAAATCAGAAATTACTTTTTAAAATAACCCAAAAATCTCTTACAGATTTCTTATATAACTAAAGGCATTAGTTTTAACATTTCTCAAATTTTTCAAAGGCTCTTTGGAGGAGAGTACAAAAGGAGCCATCCCTTTGATATAAGCTGTTTTATTTTAAACAGTCACAATATGCTATTATGACACTCAGATTTCTCAAAGGCAAAGATCATTGGAGTGACATGATAAAACTAAGCCCAGTTTAAATATATATATGTATACACACACACACACACACACACACACACACACACATAAAATAAATCAGAACAAAGGTACCTTTTCCTCCTAAAGTCATAAACAGTGTTGCCCTTTTGGTAACACTAGCTTCTTGGAAAAGAATAATCAAAATGGTATCATTGCCTCAGCTCAGCAATCAAACATGATGATGCTAGAAGAAATTAATAATTTATTGACTGAGTCCTTTGGCAATGGGAGAGCATTTCAAATAAAAGAATTGGGATGTAAAACCAAGAGATGTTTTTGACTCAAACAATTTCCCCTCCAACTTGATGGTTTCATTTCTACTATCTGCAAAACTGTTAAAAAACAAACAAACCTAGAATCCGTATTTCTAGACATCTTTCAGAACATGAAACTGAGAGTGGCTGAAATATTGGGAGACGGCTGAATGGGTGAATGTTTGCAGAAGCATTTCTTCTTGCACCGTCATTCATCTGCCAGCTTTGGATTTTCTGCTGCAACCTGAAGTTCAAAGGGTGATGGGTGGAGAGTTCTCGCTTTCTTCGTATTTCTAGCAGTGGGTGCATTGGCCAATGTTTTTTTTGCTTTTGTTTTTTTGTAAAACTTCTTTTCCTTTTAAATAGCTTCTGTTTACTATTATACGACTTTGAATATAAATCTCCAGGTCTAAGGGTAGTTTCAGTAGAAAAGCTTTGATAAGGGCCAAGGGGGCAAAGGTCATCAATGGAGGTGTGTTCGGCTAAATGAAGGACTGAATTCCCTAGACATTGCTCGTGTCGTCACCTCCACACACATGTAAGGTTCCATGATGTCGTAAACAATAGTCTGTGACCACACTGTGCACATGAGGCCGAGAAAGTGGTCAGACAAAAAAGGAGAGAGTTTTGATTTATATAAGATTACTCCGGTGGTTATCACCACTAATGGCAGATGAAACACAGCCAAAAGAAAAAAATGTGTGTAGTGCTTTAATGGACTTTTGTAAAACATTTTTTAAAGCTCATTTGAATTTATGTTAGTGCTCTCTGAAAACTTCAAGATTCTTGATTAATGGGGATCTTAATAAAGTTAAATTTTAGCCAGTTTTGAAATGACAATGCCATATATTTTATAAAACTATTGCTTGTCTTTTCTGTAGAATGCAACTCCAGACAGGGCCCAAGATTAAAGAAAAGAGATGGGAAAATGTACCTCACAGAGGACTGGAACACTGTAAATCATCTAGGTTCAGAATTCTTAAAATTGGAAATTAGAAACTTATGAAGGATTTGCAGCTGTGTTTGGGAAATAGTGGATTTAAAATATATATATTTACAGTTGTATCACCCATGAAAGCTATATACAGGCAACAACCTGATACCACTACATTTTTGTCATTTCAACATTTTAAGTTGGAATGCCAAGTTCAAGCAAAACAATGAATATAACTTTTAAAAATAGCCATGCCCCATTCCAATGAGCGTATTTTAAACATCACAACCAATACTCTGTTTCCAATGGCCACGTTTCATTTATGTATTCGTTCATGTGGTCAGTCAGTCATCACATAGTACTTTGAGCCTCTCCTATATGCAAGGCTCTGTGCTGGTCACAGACAACACAGTAGGGCAGGTTGGGTACGATTCCTGGCTGCATAAAGTTTAAATTCTGGCAAGCGAGGAAACAATCAGTCTACCATTTAAAAAAAAATTGAACAGAAAAAAAAAGTGTAATAAGTGATCTGAGAGAATTGAGCAATGCTTTGAGAAAGACACTAAGAGAGGAAGACCTATTTTTGGCAGGGCGATCAGAGATGGCCTCTCTGAGGGACACACGAGGTGAAACCGGCAGTGGGGGAGGAGTGGGGACTCACTGCAGAGAGAAGAAAGGACAGGTGGAGATGAGGAGAGACCAGGTGGGGACACCTCTTCAAATACATTTGCCTGTGAAAGGGTGCAGTGACCTTGGCGGTTTCTGGAGGGAGATCTGGGGTCCACAAAGGTTTGATTGTTTGCTTTTAGAAGGGAGACAGTAGAACGTAAAAGTACGCTGATGAGAATGATCCTGTAGAAAGAAATTGGTTGAAGCTGCAAGATAGTGAGGCTGGAACTGGGGGGTCGGGGAGCCCTTCAGGTGGTGAGGATGATTGAAGACATTTAGGACTTGAGGGCAGGAGAACGGCCCCTGGGAAAGACACAGGTGTGAGTTGTGCAGCTCGAGGAGAAGGAAGGGGTTTGTTTGTGTCTGATGGTTTCTCTTTGCTCAGTGACGTAGGAGAGGAGAGGAGGTCATCTGCTGTGAGTGAGGGCCATGGGCACAAATAAGGAGAGAAGTGTGAAGCCACAGGGAGTCCCCCGGAGTATGAGATAATGTTCTCACTGCTGCTTCTCTGATGCACTAGCTCAGGATCGAATGCATAATAAACCTCCAATTGCTCATTACAGGCACTTTCCTATAGGTCTTGGTGCCTATTTCACTTACTGGAAATTCAACATAGGAATCATGTCATGTCCCTTGATTGTAGATGAAATCCTAAGTCTCTTTCTCTCTTGTATTGGGGAGTTTAACTCCTAGAATTTGGGAACTAATTGTTGTTTGTAACAGAATATGTTGCTAAGAAATTAGAATAACTGCTGGTAGCAGTGACCACACTCACTCCAACCAAGGGGGCTGCCATTTGGTTCCCGAAGGCCCATAGAGGGAGCCATGTGTGCTGCACCAGGAAGAAGAAAGTACCGTTATAAAGGCTCTCCCCTACCCTCACTTTTTTTCTTAGGAGAGGGGTGGGGGCAGAGAAAGGGCAGGAATAAAGGACTGGGTTGGAAAGATGTCTGAGCTTCCCCCAGTCTGAGGAGACAGAGGAAGTCAGGTATCTCCCTGCGACTCAGGCCTCCAGATGTGGGAGGCTGCAGGTTGCTGGCTCTGGTCAGAGGGGAGGAGGGCACGAGGGAGCCTCAGGTCTCCTGAAGAGGATGATGGGGACAGGAGAACACGCACAGCACAGCAGCAGGAAGCCAATGTAACAGGACCAAAGATGGCAATGCCATGGATTCAGGCGTTCTGACACTAAATAATCCTGAACCTTCTGTATGGTCTCATTGAGGAAGGAAAAGCATCTCCTAAGTGACACTGAATAAGTTTCCATCCAGTCCTAGGTGACAGGTGACAGGGATATCGAGGAGTTTACATTTTAAGAAATAAATGTGATCATCTGCTTCTGATTAGGATGTAGGAAGCGGCAGGAGACTGTCACCATCCTTGAACAATGAGAAAGATCTGGACAGTGCACAAAATCATAACTTTCCACTAGTCCATCAGAGAGCTGAGTTGGCAAGACATCCAGATGAACTAAATCCCAAAGAGTGACAACTCCTCCGGGGAGAGATGGGGCACCTTTGGCAGAGTATGGAAGGAGGCAATTTAGGATCCAGGGAAGTAGCGACTCCAGGTGAGTCTGCATTCACTCCCAAGGTCTGTGCATGGCCGCCCACCAGGTCATTCTAAGATTGAGGGTGTGGCAGGAGACTAGAAGATAGCCCCTCGGAGGCGTAGCACCTTGACACAGCAAATATGTAGCATCCCAGTTTCTGTGCGTCAGGAATTGGGGCATGGCTCTTCTGGTTCCTTGGACCCAGGGTCTCTCCCAAGCTGTACAGCTGGAGCTGCGGGCATGGCAAGGCTCGACCTAGGAAGGATCTTCTTTCAAGCTCACCCATGTGATTTTTGGAGGACTCAGTTCCATGAGTTGCTGGACTGAGAGCCTTAGTTCCTTGCAGGCTGTTGGCTAGAGACTACTCTCAGGTCCTTGTCACGTGGGCTTCCCCACAGAGCAGCTCATAACATAGCAGAGTGGGTGAGGGTGGGGAGAGAGAGAGAGAGAGAGAATGCAAGCAAGACAGAATCATTTGCTTTCATGACCTAATCTTCCAAGTGATAGCCCATCACGTTTGCCATATTCTTTTTCTTAGAAGTCACTGGTTCTAGCCCACACACAAGAGGAAGGGGTTACACAGAATAAAACAGACACACACACACACACACCCTTAGACAAATACGAGTAGAACTTCTGGAAACCAAAAACACAGAGAAAAATCTCGAAGGTAGCCAGAGAAAAAAAGAAACACATATAAAGGAACCCAGGTAAGAATTAAAGCAGACTTACTGCCATAAACTACACAAGTCAGAATTTTATACCCAGTGACAATATCTTTCAACAATAAAGGCAAAATACTTTTCAGACAAACAAAAGCTGAGAAAAACACATTGTCAGAAGATCTACACCATAGGAAATGTTCAACGAAGTTTTTCAGGTGGAAGGAGTGTGATACCAGGTGGAAATTTCAGTCTACACACAGAAAAATGAAGCGTGCCTTAAATAGTAAAAATGAAGTCACCTAGAAAAAATACTTTTTCTTAATTTTAAACATTTGAAAAGATAATTTAGTGCTTAAAGCCAAATAGTAAAAATGTGCTGGGAGTTTAAAATATAGGTAGAAGTTTCAATATCCATTCACCATTTAAATGTTGTTTCAACATTAAAAAATCAATATAATTCATCATTTTAACAGCCTATAAAAGCAAAATATGTATTAAGCTCAATAGATACAGAAAAGTAATTTGACAAGATTCAACACTCACTTATCACAAAAGTTTTCACTGAACCAGAAATAGAAGGAAACTACTATAATCCGATAAAGATCATTCATGAAAAACCAACAGCTAACATCAGACTTAATGATGGACATCTGAATGGTTTTCCTTTAAGAAAAGGAACAAGAGTGTCTGTTGTCACCACTTCTATAAAATATTGTATTGGAGATCCTAGTCAGTTAAGTAAAGGAAGAAAAAAGAAAAGGGATGAAGATTGGAGATAAAGTAATATGTGTCATTATTTGCATATAATACACATTTTTATATATTTATATAATATATTTATGTTTGTATAATATTTATATAATATAATAACATTGTATTATATAAATAAATCCAAAAGCATCTACAAAAATATAAAAATCAATTGTTTTTCTACATAGTAGCAAAAAACAATTAGAAATTAAAACCAATGCCATTTATAGTAGCATTAAACCAGGAAATATTTGGGAAGAAATCTAACAAAATGTGTGTGAGACACAAAATATTTGTAAAATAAGACATTTTTGAGAGAAATGAAAGAAGATCTAAATAATTGGGGAAATATATCATTTTAATGTCTCAGAAAACTTACAATTGGCCAGGTGTGGTGGTTCACGCCTGTAATCCCAGAAACTTGGGAGGCTGAGGTGGGAGGATCACTTGAGCACAGGAGTTCGAGGCTGCAACAAGCTATGATCTCACCACCGCACTTTAGCCTGGGCAAGAGAGCAAGACCCTGTCTCTAAAAAAAAAAGGAAAACTTAAAATTGTTGTTAAGATGTCGGCTCTCCTCTAATTGACCTATAGATTTATATATGTCATTATCCTAACTTAAAATCCCAACATGTCCTTTTGCAAAATTCGACCAAGCTTTTCTTATGATTGACATGGTAAATCAAAAGACCTCAAGTAGCCAAAAGTTTTGAAAAAGATAAAGTTAGGGAACCCCCTCTTTACCTGTTTGCAAAACTTACTATGAAGCTATAATAATTAAGACAATGAAAAAACTTATAGATCCATGAAACTAAACAGAGTTTAGAGATAAATTTATACATGTATGGATAATTGATTTTCAACAAAGATACCAAGATAATTCAATGGGGGAAAGAGTAGTCTTATTGGGCAAATGATGCTTAAATGATTTGACATCCATTTGCAAAATAATGAATTTTAACCCAGGCCTCATGCCATATACAAAACATAGCTCAAAATTGATCACAATCCTGCTTGTAAAATATGAAGCCACAAAACGTCTGGAAGAAAACAGGAGGAAATCTTTCCAGATGAGAACACTGTGGCTTTTTGAGGTTGGGGATCTTGCTAAGGTATCTTGCCAGGTACTGAGTGGAGGGGCTGTGATTCAATCCTGACTGTTCCCCTCCAGAGCCCCACTTCACTTCTAAACTCCTCCTGCAAATTTCCCAGCTTCTTAGCTGCTGCTGAGTAAGGAGCCTTCTGGTGCCCAAAGCAGGATCCTCTGGAATGTATCTTGTGGCTGGCCTTTCTTCATCCCACTATTGCTGATTTGGTTCGTCACCTTTCTTAAACTACTATACCTATCCCTTAACTCATTTCCAGTGCATTGCACACAGCTGACTGGATTACTCTACTAAGTAAGCAATATTAATCACATCACCTAACTGCCTTAAATTCTCTGTTGGCTTGTTATTATAAGACAAAAATCCAAATTCAAAGCTACAGCGTTCAGGGACTTTCACTTGTAGCCTTATTTCCTCCTATGCCCCACACGCTTCTCTCCTCCTTTTACTGTCCACACTGATGCCTGCTGTGCTAAGCCTCTGACCATTCTCCAGGCAAAACAGACCCTTTTGTGTGACTTTGCTCTGCTTGAAATATATCCTCGAGTTTGTGTCTTTGTGTCAGTTAAGAATGCTTTCGGTTATAGGTAACAGAAAACTTGACCACGGTGTTGATGAAGACAAGTTTACACTTATGATCCCAGGAATGAGAAAGCCTAGATTATTTTCAATTATATAATAATAATAGCTAACATTTATGTAACTTTACTATGTGCCAGACACTCTCCTAAGGACTTTAAACCCTAAAACAAGCCCATGAGGTACTTTTATTATCCCTACTTTACAAACGAGAAGCCTAGGACACAGAGAGATTAGGTGACTTGTCCATGGTCACACATTGAACAAGCAGTGGAGCTAGCCCAATCCCAGAGTTGATCTCTTAACCACTAGGGTGTGATCTGCAGAAAGCTACTTAACTTCTCTGAGCTTTAGATTTTATTCCCAGTATTATGTCTGGCTATGGGGAAGCAGGAAGAAATCCTTCAGGATCATCAAGAAATCCTTACCTACAGAAACATGTGACACCCTAAAAGCACAGACTTTTATAGTCTTGTAATTCAGCTTGCTAACACATGCAATCAATCAGCCAACCGATTAACCAACAAGTGTTTATTGAGTGCTCACCAGGCACTGGACACTGAAAATATGGTGGTGAGAAAAATGGGTCTAATGGAAGAAATGAAAATTAAGGGAATTATTTTACAGTTACATAATTGAAAATCATAACAAGTCTGAAAGGAATATTCACGATGCATTGAGAGTATAATGGGAGTTACTAATTTAGACGGATTTATATTATGAGACCAATCATGAGGAAATGTATGTAACAGTATATGATTGAAAGCAAATCTTGAACAATTAATTAATGATTAGCTCAAATAACATTGCTACTTGTAAATCCAAAAAGTTAAATTCACAGAGCCATGATTGGTTTAACTTAAGAAGCTGTTTTCCCTGTGGCTTTGGGAGAGCTCGTGCTGCCTGACTAAGGACCCTTACCACTCTCTAGAAATAGCTTGTGGTTGACATTTCCCTGCCTTGCACAATCATGAAAGTTATGTGACAATGACTAGAAGTCTGAGAGATTTGGGGGAACTCCAATTCACTGTTGTTCTACTCTAATAAAGTTTTCTCTTACACTGACTACTTTCTCAACTAGTCCTGCTTTTGCTCTCTGAACTACATGGAACTATGACTAATAAACATCTCAAAGCCTCACTGAGACTGATAGAAGTTCAAAGGAGATACCTGGGGACATCAGTGTGGGTAGCAGAGCCTCTGCCAAGAGAATCCACAGGATGGCATGACTGGTGAATTTACTATATGAGAAATAGGCCCTTGGTCTTACAGATCCAGATAATCTTCCTGGAGTCTTAGAGTTCATCAGACTTGGGAATCCTGATTTAAATTTACAAACTAAGCACTCAAGAGTCTGAAGTATGTAACTAGAAATATAGCTTATTAATGGACAATGAGAAATGTAATGTCTAAATATCAGCTAGAACCAAGATATTTTCTCCCAGTAAGAAGAAGTACCTAATAAGCCAAATTTCAGCCTGACAATAGGAAGGGTGATGATAAAATAAGAGGAATGATCTGGATGGTTCCAATAAATCTAATTGATTCTATCGCCTACACGTTTTGGATCCATCCACTCTTTGTCCTCCCCGCCCACGCTGGATATATCACTTCTTTCCTAGACTCTTCATGGCAATAGCCCACTCACTATCATATTAGTTGGAGCAAGTTCACTGAAACACAAATCTGATCATATAAGTTCTTTGCCTGGAATCCTTTTTCTTCTTAAGACAAAGCCCCAGTTTGTTTGCATGACTTTCAATCCCCTGAGTGGTCCAGCCCCTGCCCACCTCTCCAGCCACCTCTACTGATCACCCTCACTCATACTGAACCTCTTTTATTTCCTCTAATGCACATGCCCTGTCTAACTCTTAACATGCTATTTTCTGTTCTGTTCCTGGGCCATTCTCACCACAGGGCCCTCCTCCCCCATTGGCCTGGACAGTATCTGTTGATCCTTTGGGAATGAGTTTTGTCCTCACTTCCTCTAGAAGCTCTCCTTAGCTCCCTCTTAGGCTAGTTAAATTGTTCTAGCTGCCCTCTCATAGCAACCTTTATTTTCCTGGTTAATTAAATGCCTTTCCACTGGCCTATCTGGTTGATAAAGGCTGAGGTCACATCATTGTCTGACAAGGCAGAAGCTATGTCAATTCCAGCCACCACTGTATTCCTGGTATCTAGTAGAATGCAGGAGACTCAGTAGATGATAAAGAACATCTGGTTAAATAAATGCATCCATACTATCACACTATCATAAACTGATTATATATCTTTATGTTTGCCAAGGAATGCAGTGGTCTACTTCTCATTGTCTTTCTTAGATCCAATGCCAAAGTCAGACTCTCAGGTTGTCTACCTGCTTCCTTCCTAAGATAAAATCTCCTGTGCACTATTTTAGATACTTTGTTGGCAGCAGTGAGTTTATAGATGGATTCTTATTCTCATTTCTGGTAAGAAAAATATTGTCTCCAAAAAACATTCTGAGTATTACTCGCTGCTATCTATTATTAGCTCATCCTGCATGTTAAATATTGGGGGTTCTTTGTTGTCACCCCTGCCAATGGACAAAGTCATTGCACTTATCACTAGCACACTGGTGGCAGGACTGATTTCTGTTATTCTGAAGTAATGAAGAGAACATTAATTGGAAAGAATAAGAATGAGTGAGTGAGGGAAAAGATGCAATATAAAGGGATAGAAATTGTTCCAGAATGTGGATCTTCATTAGTCGTTCCCAATTCTCAGTCCCAAATGGCTTTCCCCTCACTTTCAATAAGAAAAATGAAAAGTGAACTAGGTTTAGGAGTTAAAGAAAAGAGTTATTTAATTTAACTGAGGTTTAAAAAGCTTCCTCAGGACAAGTCATGATAATTTCCCATGACACCTACACGCAGTCCTCCATCTTGTTTGAAAATAACCATGTTCATTTCCCTCCAGCGTTGTTCTCAGGTTTCAGGCAGAGGGACTTCTTCATATTTGAAACTTTGAAAATCACTAAATGCTTATGAAGAAATTTCTGGAAATACTGTATTCTAAAAAATAAAACAGAAAGTTTCTGTATTAGTCAGCTTTTTCTGAGGGTAACAAACAATTACAAAACCCTGGCAACTTATAAGATATTACAGGTAGTCTGTGGGTTGACCTGCTGTCTCCTCGTTCTGAGATCCAGGTGTAAAGAGCAGTCCCTATCTGGGATGTGCTGTTCTCATGGAAGAGCACAGAAGTGCAAGAGGCTGAGTCCGATCATGCACTTGCATTTAAAGCTTCTACTGGTGTACAGTGCATGGCATATCTATTCACATTTCATTGGTGAAAGCGAGTCTTGTGGCTAAGCCCAGGACCAATGGGATCAGAAGGGATAACTCTCTTACAGTTATCAAGAAAGTGAAGTGTTAAGAACAATAACATCATTACCACTTATCCAAACACCACTTCTGCTAAAATTTTCATTCAAAAATATGTTTAGGCATATCAAATTTATTAAATAGTTTTAATTTCAGTATATATAACATTTCAGATTTCAAATATTTGCTCTATATCATACTTTTAATGAAAATTGTCTTTAATGGCTATATAATATTTCATTAAATTAAGGGACCACAATTTCTCTATAATTTGGCTACATAAGTTTCTCCCAATCTTTTGTTCTTATAATGATCACTAATGGTGTTATGAAAATCTTTGTCTGTAAATTTTTTCTGGACATAAAAATCCTTTCTTTTGAATGGATGCCCAGAAGAATAATAACTGGGTCAAAGAGTGGGAATATTTTTAGAGTGCTTAAAATAATTTGACAAATTGCTTTTCAAAAGGGTGGTAACAATTTCTACTCCTATTTGCAGTATATAATAAGGCCCATTTGTGCTAAATTCTTACCAGCAGTGGTATTATTAATGATATGAAGTATTTCTGAAACTATTTTCTGCCCCAGGTATATTTGACCCTTCCTTTGATTTTTTGCACCTCTTTTCCCGAATCTTTTTCCCTTCACTGGGCTGAATCCTCATGGGGTGGGGACTCTGGATGTCTAGTAAATCCTCATCACCTTGCACATGCCTGTTTAAGAAAGGCTGGTGGAATGAATCGCCTACTGAATAAGTAAATAAGCAAAAGAGTTAAAATGGTATCTAAATTTTTTAATATTTTCACTTCTTTCATCACTATCAGGTGAAACATTTTTCTATATTTTTACCAACCAGTTATGTTTTCTCCTTTGTTAGTTCTGAGTGTTCCTGCCCTGGGCCCACTGCTCTACCAGGTCTTAGTGCTTTCTTATAAAATTATGTTAACTCTTTATATAAAAAATAGCAATCCTTTCTGGTAAAATGAACACTTTTCTCCAATATGCTTTTTGATCTTTAATGACTATAATATTTATTATTAGAGATATTTAAAGTTTTTATGTAATATAAATTCTTAAATATTTTCTTCTGAAATTTCTCCTGTTCTTTCCACATTTATCCATTTCTTCTCCTAAAGGTTGGATGTATATTTGTTTCTGTTTTTCTATATTCTTTAATTTTATGTTTTGCTCTTTGATTTATTTAGAATCTGCTCTGTTGTAGAGAGTGAGATGAGATTGTAAATTGATTATTCCAACTAAACGGTTGATGAATTTGTTCCATTTTGGACTCACCAACTCCCTCGCCATGGGATTCTGAATGGAGTTACCTGCTAATGACCAAAATTAAGTAACCATTGTGTATTTTTTATCTTAAACTGATTAAATTCTTAAAACTTCTTATATGAATAAGGGGTCCATCACCAAAGATTGATCTATCTGTACTCTTTTCGATCACTGTACTGTCCTCCTGACCTGAGTCCACGGTCTGACTAATTTTTCCTGCTAAGCGCAAAAGGAATTGGACAGATCAGCACAAATATATCATTTCAAACAGAAAAACAACCCTTAGAAAGTGCCCTGACCTCAATGAGTCAGGAGAGCCAACTTCATGTCTGAAGGAAATATTTAGTTCAGAATTACGTAATCCAAGTCCACTGTGATTTGAATTGTGAGGGTCATGGCCAGATAGCACATAGTATTGTGGCTGGAATTTAATATGAGGTAACTGGCTGTTGTCGATTAAACATCGTTCCCAAGAGCCACCCTAGAGTCATTGCAACCTCCGCCCTTCCAGGATGATGTCACCTAGAGAGGAAAGATGGGAGCCTGGGGATAGCTGGCTGCTCCAGAAACCATGTAACAGCACCTCATGATCAATGGGTCAATTCATGGACTCTGGAAGAAGGAAGGCGTTCCCTTTGAGAAGCCTCTATAAAATCTGCTGTACGACATTGTGTTTACAGTTAACAATATTATATTGTACACTTTACAGTTTGTCAAAAATGGTGGATCTCATGTTAAATGTTCTTTTTTGTTTTGTTTTGTTTTGAGACAGAGTCTCACTGTGTTGCCCGGGCTAGAGTGAGTGCCGTGGCATCAGCCTATTTCACAGCAACTTCAAACTCCTGGGCTCAAGCGATCCTTCTGGCTCAGCCTCTGGAGTAGCTGGGACTACAGGCATACGCCACCATGCCCGGCTAATTTTTTCTACATATTTTTAGTTGTCCGATTAATTTCTTTCTATTTTTAGTAGAGACGGGGTCTCGCTCTTGCTCAGGCTGGTTTTGAACTCCTGAGCTCAAACAATCCACCCACCTCGGCCTCCCAGAGTGCTAGGATTACAGGCGTGAGCCACCGCGCCCGGCCTGTGTTAAATGTTCTTACCAAGATAGAACAAAACAAAACCAAAGAAGTGGGAAGATACTTTGGAGGTGACAGATATTTTTATGACCTTGATTATAGTGGTTTCACAGTTCTAAACATATGCCAAAACTCAAATGTGTGCGTTGCTTTTTGTATATCAATTGTACCTCAATAAAGCTGTTTTTTAAAAAAATAACTGTCTATCCTGGGGTCAAGCTGTTGACTGCTTTTAGAAGAAAGAACCTCAATCCAGGGCATTGAAATGAGGGATCTGGACTCTAGTGAGAGAATTGTACTGTCAGAAACCAAGACAAATACCATCTGGCAGGTGTCCAGGTGCCTGAGAGAGCCTAGGACCAATCCAGAACAGGTGACCAAGGGAGTGACCAGGATCATGGGCTTGGCGAGCTTAAGAGAGGCTTTGAATCAGACGATGTGGAAACTGCTCTGAGCTGCTCCATAGGTGATTGTGGAACCTTTTGGGTTTCATTACTAATAAAGCCATTTGAAATTTACAAATGTGGAAGTGTCAGACTATCCAATAAAGTTTGTTTAAATCAGTCAATAAATTTTTATTTAGTGCCTAGTATGGCTGCTAGGTACGGGGCATACAACTGTGAGCAAAATAGACACAATTGCCCCCCTCCCATCTTACTTATAGCCTAAGGGAGAAACAGGCGTTAAACAAATAAGTGTAAACAAGGAACTGAACAATCACAGTAAGCAAAGTAATCTTTATACCATAGAAGCCTCTGATGCGTGCACTATTTTCTGAGTTCTTTCAAAGTAGAAAGTTATGTTGGCTAAAGCTGCTGCAGGCTGTGTGCTTTTTTGTTTGACTTCTTGAAAACAAAAAGAATTCCAGCCTTATTCCTTCTTTCACATTTAAAAACAAAAAGATCAAATCTCCAATTTTATTAATTAAAAAGGAACTATTCTACTCAAGTTTTCTCAGCTTGTCATCTGTAGTAGGCAGAGTCATAGCCTCAAAGATGGGCCTATCCTAATCCCCATAACCTGTGAATATGTTATTATAGCTTACATGGGAAGGGGGAATTAAGGCGACAAATGAAATTAAGGTTGCTCTTTGGGAGGCCGAGGCAGGAGGATGGCTTGAGGCCAGGAGTTCGAGACCAGCTTTGGCAACATAGTGAGAACTTATCTCTACAAAAAAAATTTAAAAATTTAAAAATTTAAAAAAAGAAAGAAATTAAGGTTGCTAGGTAGCTGACTTTAAAGTAGGGGAACTAATCTGGATTTTCCAGGTGGGCTCAATGTAATTACAAGGGTTTTTAAATATGAGAGCGGGAGGCAGATGAGTTAGTGTCAGAGTGATAAGATGTTAGAGAGACTCAAGTGGACACTGCCAGCTTTAGAGATGGGGGATGAGACTGTGAACCAAGGAATGTGGGCTCCTCTACAAACCGGAAAAAGTAAAAATACACGTTCTCTAATAGAGCCTCCAGAACGCAGCCCTACTAACACCTGGATTTTAGCCTAACGAGATCTGTCAGATGTCTAACCTAAAGGACTGTGAGATAATAAATTTGTGTTGTTTTAAGCCACTAAGTTGTGGTCATTTATTACAACAAGCATAGAAAACTAATAACACCAATCTATCACTTCAATGTTTCCAAAGTTCCCACCTTCCTTTCCTAATTCTGAAGAATTTCAAGCTGATCTCTCTAACTGCAGTCTTTCTTTTATTGACCATCTTTGCTTTTCTTCAAAAACTGTTTATATAATCTCTCTCTTCCCCTCAGTTGGTCCCAGTATAGGAAATTTTATTTCCCTCTCATCCAAAAGCTACCAAAGGACTCCTAATCATTTAATAGAAAAGCTCCTACTAAATCCTCATGAATTTCACCCTTCCACTTTCTACTAAATATTCTTGAAACTTTTCCCATTGGTTTCTAAATCATGAAAGAGAGGGAGGGAGGGAGGGAGAGGGAGATGGAAGGAGAGAGGGAGAGAAAGAGAGAGAACGACAGAAAGACTGGTGGAGGTGGCATTAGTCATTTCTGTGAGTAAGGTCAGAAGTGAAACAGCGGAAAGGTCAAAAGGTCATGTGCTTATTAAAGGGATGGAGTTAGAATGGTGACACTAAGGCCTGCTGGGAAGACCCAACACCTGAATCTTGGCAAGACCCTTTGGCAGGCTTCGTCATATCCCAATGGCTCAGACGGGGAAACATGGTCTTTCGATGATAGCATAAGCCTTGGTCGTGGCCGAACGTAGCCCTGAGGATGCTGATTAATGAATCCAGTCAAGCTGGGGTGAAATGTCCCGCTGTGCTAGTTCTGTGCAGTGTCCCTTCCGCCACCACCACACACTTCATCATCTGGTCATTTTTACTATCAGAAGCTTGTCTGGGGTGAGCTGCACAGCTATGGTAATAAAACTGAGAGAAGCTAACTGACCCAGTAAGGACGCTGAATCCCCAGCAACATGAGCTAATTTCGGTGAGAGCGTTTTACTCTCACCATAGTCATCTTCACTGTAAGGCAGTTCAACTCTAGGCCCTACCCAAGAGCAGAGAGATGTTAGAACACCAGAAAAGTCTCATAACAGGGCAGAGTCATGTCCGAAGAGGCCCCACACTATGGATTTGGGAGTAGATTTAGTGGAAACTACCAAGATTTTTTTCTTCTATATCTGGACATAGAAAAAGTACATTACCTAATAAGTATTTTGATCTTTTCCTTTAGAAATTATGGTATCTCAGTAAGACCAGAAACTTTTTTTTTTTTGTCATCTAAAATCAGTTTACACTTTTCCTTGCTCCTGCAAAGACAGTAAGTATTTTTTTGCTTTAATATTGTGTGAAACTAACGAAGGCTCCATTCCAAGACCAATTTGTGCCCATCCACTCATTCTTCACCAGGCCCTTCCGTTGGCTCCTTCCAACTGGCGTTATCCTATTCACATGATCAAACTAGTGACCAGCTCTTGTCAGGTTCAGACAGGTGGAGAGAGCTAGGCACACAGCCCTGGCTGTGTAGCTCCAGAGGGCAGAGAGCGGATGAACAAATGGATGGACGGTCTAGCAGGGCTAGTTGCAGCTCAACGTATAAGGGAAGTTCTCTTAACAAAACTGCACAGCCTTCACGCATCTCCACTCTCCTCCTCCAGGAAGCTTTCCCAAGAGGTTGGTGCAGAAGGAGGCAGGCATGGGGAGGAAGGTTGGATTACATTACCTCCAAAGGCCTCACAACTCTACATCATTAGGAACCTCTGACATTCTCCTATCCAAGTTTCCTGGGGTGTCATCAATGCATTCGAGTTACTAGAAACTGAAGACCCTCTGATCCTAGAAGGTCAGAAAATACAACCCTCTAAATTTAAATCTAATACAAATCAGTACAAAAGGTTAATGAGTCACCTCAGAGATAGCCCACCTTGATGGATAAAGATTTTACTGATGAGTTAAAGCCATTTCCTAAATACCACCAAAGAAGAGATCATTTGATTAATATAAAATGAGCATAAGCAAATTAACCCCAATTATGTCAGAAGTCACTATGTTTTTTCTATTTACAAAAACAGTACGTGTTCTCTGTCAAAGAAAACCATGCTTTACAAAAATATAAAATTAAGAAGTAAATATTCCGTGTTCTCTTAGAGAAAGCCTGTTAACAGCTAGGTATATATTTATCCAAATTTTTTTCTATACTCATACCAGCCTATCAAACTAATTAATTTTAAAATATCCCCATGACAGAAGATATTGCACAACATCTTAAAAAAGGAAATCCTAGGAGTAAGATTTTTTTTTTCTCCCCCTGTGGCTCTAACCCTTTACAGAGCAGTGACGAGGCTGCCTCTTAAGACCATTGCCAGTTCTATATTCAGGAGTAGTTTGGAGAATGACAAATGAGCAAGGTGGCATAATCAGTGGAAATATTTCTGAAGTCCTCTCATGTTCCTCTAATATTAATTGGGCACCTATTTGTGTATAAGGGCCTCACAAGGCTCTGGAGGGACAAGTCAGAAAAGACACTTTGGGATACAGTAGTGAATAAGACATTGTCCCTGATGTCAAGGAGCTAATACCCTAGTGAGAAGAGATACACTTTTTGCAGCTACAGGCTTTTTTGTTATCTAATTCTGGACTATGTACTGCACATCTAATTCAGCATGCTGGCACATGTACTGCACATCTAATTCAGCATGCAGGCTAAACTCTGTCCCTTAGTATTCAAACCCACACAGCGGGAAATGTTGCAAGAAGCAAGCAGTAGCTCCCACACCAAGAGCTGGTCTGTGAATCTCTAATTATTGGTCTGTTTGAGAAGACTGTACGTTTACTGTTTTGCTAAATCACTGCTAGCAAAGGGGAGCAATGAAGTTGTAGCTGGAAATGTATGTCTGCATCTTGAGAAAGTGCTTCAATGTAGGTTTTTCTCCCAGTGTGATTCCCCTGCCCCAACCCTGTTGCCCCAGAGACAGATGACAGCACCTTCTGAGTTGAGCTGACTGGAGTGCCACGCAGACAGGAGGGCTCAGTGGTGCTGGTGACGTGGGAGGTAAGTCCAGGAGGGGCTTCGCTTCCCTGTGTTTAGGGAACTGATACGCAATGAAAGGCCCTTGGAAAGCTATGCATCCAAAGCCTTCACATGTTATGCGTGTCATTGCCAAGTTGACAGATGGGGTCGCTAAGGTTTCCTGAGGAAAGAAAGCCAGTCAAAACAGCCATGTCCACTGATTTCCAACACGAAGTCAATTTTCCTTCCTAGACACAGGCCTTGTTTTCATAATCAGATTTATGATGATCCCAGGGACTTGGCTGACAGCAGAGTAAAAAGGAAATAGAATCGAAAGGGCAACACTGACTAGGCTGTGGCTCTATTTTTAGACCTGAACATCACAAATTGATGTCTTATCTGGAACTCATCTACATGCTGAAGCGATACATTATAAAACGGTCACGGAATCCAGGCTTGCTGGGGCTCGTCAGTGACATCCATTACCTGAGCACGTTATTGCGGATGCTTATTCCTTCACAGAGGATGTACTCTCTGTGGAAGAATGTGACAATACCCACCATTTCTAGAGGTGTAGTCGCAGCAAAGGTAACAGTTATCTTCTCTGTTATAAAACGGAGGATCTTCATTGCTAGGGGTCTCGCTGCTTAAAGGCAAAAGCATTCCCCATTTGGAATTTCATATTCAACCAGCTGCGTATTTGCCAGACTGTCAACTGTCTCTTCTCCTGGAAACTGTTAAATGTTTCCAGCTATCCTGTGTCTGTGGTCACAAAAACCACATCGAAGATCACAGCAGGTGGCTACACTTTGGCTTTCCCATTACTCTAGGTCATAGATCGCAAAATTGGGTCCATATCTACACCATAGACATGTTTGTCCGACACAGGTTTTTGTGTTTTGTTTTTACATTTTGAATATATTTTTTGTTTGCTGTTTTATTTTTTACAGCTTTGTCAAGATATGATTGATATAAAAAGACTACATATATTTAATGTATTAATGAATGATTTGATGAATTTGGATACATGCATACAACTGAAACACCATCATCACAATCAAGGAAATAAACATGCCCTTTACTTCCTAAGGTGTTCTCGTGTACCTTTACTTTTTCTCCCTTCCTTCCTTCCTTCCTTCTCTTTCTTTCCTTTCTTTCTTTCTTTCTTTCTTTCTTTCTTTCTTTCTTTCTTTCTTTCTTTCTTTCTTTCTTTCTTCTCTTTTTCTTCTTTCTTTTCTTCTTTCTTGTAAAAACAGTTAACATGAGACCTACTTTCTTAATAAATTTAAACTGTATACACTGTATTGTTAACTGTAAGCACAATATTGTACAACAGATCTCTAGAACTTATCCATTGTGTATAACTGTAACTTTATACCCAATGAACAACATCTACCCATTTGCTTCTCCCTCCAGCCCCTGGCAACCACTGTTCTATTTTCTGCTTCTGTAATTTGGCTGTTTTAAATACTCCATATAAGTGGAATCATGCAGTCACCTCACACATGTTAGGATGGCTATTATTTAAAAAAAAAAAAAGATAACAAGTGGTGGCAAGGAAGTCAGGATATTGGAACACTTACTTGTACACTGTTGGTGGGAACGAAAAGTGGTGCAGCCACTATGGAAAACAGTAGGGAAGTTCCTCAAAATCTAAAAATAGAACTACTATATGATCCAGTGATTCTACTCCTGGGTATATGTCCAAAAGAATTGAAATAAGGATCTTGAAGGGATATATACACTTCCATGCTCGATGCAGAATTGTACGCAATAACTAAGAGTGGAAACAACCCAAAAGCCTATCGACAGATGAATGGATAAAGAAAATGTGGGATATACATACAGTGGAATATTATTCAGCCTTATAAAAGAAGGAAATCCTACCATTGGTGACAATGGATGGACCTGGAAGATATTGTGCTAAGTGAAATAAGTCACAGAAGGACAAACACATAGTTTTTCTAAAAAATTGAACGAATATTTAAAAATTAGAAGATCTATAAAAATCCTCGTTTCTGGTTGCTTTCAAAGTTTGAATCCCAGAACTCCAAGCTATCTCCCTCAGTAGCAACAGCTGGGGCTGAGGAGCAGAGACCTTAGACAGGAGGTGGGCTTTCCAGTTGGCCTCGCCTCACACCCAACTTGCAGGCATTTGCGACCCTGCCTTTTATCTCCCTCTACCCCTTCGGATTCTCCTCCTCTTTGGCTTCCAACCTTGATTTCCTCTTGATTGATAGTGGGTTTGGGAGAATTTCCTCTCAGTCTGACCTGGCATTCACTAAGCACTTGGTTTCTGATGCTCACTTCCCAAGTACACATGGCAAAACAGAAGAGCCTTAGGAGCCTTCCTCTCACTCGTGCCCTGTTCTCCCATCCACGTACTAACCAAGCCTGACCCGGCTTAGCTTCCGAGATCAGACAAGATCGGGTACATGTGGGGTGGTGTGGCCATAGACTGTACCCTATCCTGAGGCCAGAAGGACAACACCCAACCAGCCTGCAATACCTGATGGCCGCACACTTTTAGGAGAGAAAGACTGGAACAGAATTCCCAACTGCTATGCAGAGTGTAGAAAGCAGGCAGTGTCTGGGAACTCTATCTTAATGAAATGGTTAAAATAAATTCTACAGCACCTGTAAGAGTATTCTGATATGATGACATAGTTCATTGAATGGAATATCTCTGGATAATTAGACACTATATTATCAAAGATTCACTCCACAGAATTAGAAATTTCAGACATTGCTGCAAGAAATATAATTTAATACGACCTTTCTGGAAAACAATTCAACAATGTGCATAAAGAGTCTTAATAAGTCTTTCCAGTCAGCCTCACCTCACACCTCAGCTTACTTCACTTCTTTGCCTGCCTGGTCCCTGCAGATATTTAATCTCCCTCCACCCCTTTGTGCCCCTGATATTTCCACTGTTAAGACTCCATTCTATGAGAGTAATCCAATATGAAGACAAAAATAACTTCACAAAGATTTCTATTCAAGTATTATTTATGATAACAAGAAATTGAGAACAATTTAAACATTTATTCTTCAATTGTAGGACAACTAAGAAATGGTACATCCACTAGAAGGGATATTAAACAACCACTGGAAATGGCGTTTGGGAAGCAATTATAATCCAATGGGAAAAATGTTCATGTCAGAACACTTGGAAATTCTTTTTAAAGGCAGGTTATAAAACTCTGTGTTCCGGATGATCTCAATGACATTTATATGTTTTGGTAGATGTGTTTTGTGTCTCTGTAGTAGCGATAGTGATAGTAGTGTAATAGGTGTAACTTAATAGAAGGAGGAGGAAGAGGAGGAGTAGGAAAAGGAGGAGGAGGAGACTTTAGGGTCATCTGTCCAGAGAACAGTGGTTCTTTTTTTCTGATAAATGACCTACTACCCACACTGAAGGCTGGGTCCTCAGTAGCCATGTTATGTTCTGTGACCGTTTCCTTACCACAGTTGATTAGACCAAAGGTGATTACTTGGCACAAGCTTGGGAAAACAGATTGACTGCCCCAGGAACCTGGGCTTGTTCTTAATGGAGAAAGAAGGTATAGAGTTGGGACCTAGGGGCAAGTCATGTTTGACTATTTTTCCTGCCAAAGCAAAGAAAGGTAGGCTACAAAAAGGGAGAAAGATGGAACCTCTATTTCCTAAGTTTCTGCTTGCCTTCTGATTTCCAGTATTAGTCTCAAGTACAGTTCAGCTGCCTTTGTGTTCCATGGAATATCCTCAATATGCTTTCCATAAATTCTCGTTTTTGTTTAAATCAGCTCAAAAATGGGTTTCTGTCACTAGCAACCAATAGGATATGTGATAAACAAATATGCATAAAAAACAGAGTAGCAAGAGATTTTCAGAATGTTAATGGTGGTGAGAAATTGCATATAACTTTTATTTTCTTCTTTATATTTTTCTGAATACTTACAGTTCTCTAAAGGGAGCAATATCATTTCCATAATAAAAAAACAATAAAGTACATTATAAGAGAAGGAAATATTTATTTTTTAAAAAAATGCTTGATTTTTTCTTACAATAGAAAGAGCTTCACTACAAAATATGGTATTCGATTATTCTCAAATATAACTGTATTTTCTGTAGTGGAAAATGAAATTTACCTTCTAAACAGCCCAGTTTTAGATAGCTGGCAGAGTTCTCACACAAGCCTGAAGGGACCTCAAACTAACCAAACCCCAGATCTAGAGATGGGCCCTGTATCAAAGTGAGGGGATACAGCTCTTTTGCCAATGATCACTTTGCAAATGAACATGTGACCCAATATGGGCCAATGACATTAAAGATGAGGCTTCTAGGACTTTCTTTTTTACTCTTCCTGAAGAACGTCAAGAAGCAACCCTCTTTCTCTTTATGGAGAAGTTGTCTAGTATAGAGGGGAGGCCCAGAGCAGCTGCCATCTTATTCTCTGCCCGCAGATAAATCCCACAGTTAGAGGAGAGGAGAGATAAGAAGACCGCAGGCCGGTGGAGCTGAAGTTGCTTATTTAATCAATCCTGATGCCCACCTTACCTTTGGACTTCCAGTCGAGTGAGCCAATAACTTCCATTGTGGTTTAGCTAGCTTGGATTGGGCCTTCTATCGTTTGGAGATAAAGCTTCCTGACGTACCTGTGAATTTAGAGATGGTATCATATAATCTCATTGAGTTATTAAGACCTAGCCTAGCATTTTTATGCTTTTCCTTTTATCTCTTCTCTATCCTTTCTGTCTCTGTCAGTTTCCCTTATTTTCAGCATATTTTAATGTGGCTCATCTTGTAAATAGCACACATGTGGAACCTCTTAAAGACATTTATCAGATCTAAACCTACCATTTCTACTAGTTCCCTTTGACCATACATCTGTATTCCACTCACCCCTCCTTCTTGCAAAGAGCAGCTATGCTTTTATCCTCTGAAAGACACTGCATATAACTTAGTGGTCACTTAGTCAGCCTACGCTTTGTCCTGCATGCCCCAGCTTGTCTCTTTGGGACCTGAGCCCTGGGATATGTCCCTTGCTACTTTGAGTTGACCTTTGGAAGTCAATTGGAAAGAAAAGTGGATACATTCTGTAGTTATTTATTCTCTATTGGTCTGAGTTGGTTTATTCCAAATAGCTTATAAAGAAACAGGTAAAATTTAAATAAAATTAAACCAAAATTCTTATGTGCTATAGATTCTAGGGTAAAGTGGTCTAATCAACATCAGTGATGATGCTTCTGAAGAAAATTTAGCTGTGAGAGCCCTTAGGAGACCTGATTGTACTAAGTCCCAGTAAATCAGTCCCACTTAGGCAAGAAACATTTATTCGAGGACTTTATATCAGTCTCACCTGCTAATCAGTTGAAAGGAGAAATGTAAATGAAAAAGAATGATCTAAGCTCAGAGAGCATGGGAACACACCACGGCATATTTTTCCAGAGGCAAGCGAAGAAAAGCTATATCTCAGATCTCAACTCCCTAGCTTTCCTCCAGTACCATACAAGGAAAAGAGTTTTGCACAATAACAACTTCATATAATTTTTAGATTCCAACAATCATAGAATGATTAAGTTTATTGAGTTGTAGTTAGATAAATGTTTTTTTAAAGAATCTTAATGATACATTTAAATATTTCTAGTTCTTTTTTCTTAATAGGCCATTTGAAGGGCTTTAAACTTTTCTAGAGTTCTGCTTTATCTGCGCAAATATTTATTTCTGGCTGTTAGATAATAATCTGTACAGGTGTTTAATATAGTGCCTGGCATATCATAGGTATTGAGGAAAAGGAGTCAATAGGTACCTACCAGATGGGTTGTGGTAATCACTGAATAAATCAGGAGATTAAAGCAAGTTTCCAGTACTTGAGAAATATTACAAAAATATAGCTAATTTTTCGTAGCTGAGTTCATAGGACTCAGACTATAATCAAATTCAGTCACACAGGACAGAACAATTGAGTTGATAAAGGCACACCCAAAATAGAGTGTGTTTCCTGAATGGCACGTGGGAAACTCTCAATGTTCCCTCCTCGCTGCCACAGGGCTGAGGAATCAGTGTTGTTTGTGGGGCCAGAGCAAAGGAGCTGTAGTTAACACTCTGACTTGAAAAGTATTCTCCACATGGTAGAATATGTCATTTTCTATTGCTTTGTGGATGTACCTTGAAAGGTGGGACTGTGGTATATTTACCTTATCATTAGAACTTTTTATGAAATTCAATATTTTGTCTTATTGAGGGAAGATTTTAGAATGTAGCTCCCAAACACTGCCATGTATATTCATATTTATATACATAAGCACACATTTTATGGCAAAGTTCTTTTTCCCTTACCTCTATTTGCCGTTAACCAGGGATTTTGATTAAACTTTTATTTTATTAAGATTAAATAGAATAGAATTTTTTTTTGCTGTTAAACATTTATCAGGTATTTGCTACATGGCAAGCAAGGACTGTATGTAAACACTCTTGATGGATTAGAACACAAAACCATTAGTGTTTGGGGAGATGGATAATATGACTAACAGTAACAAAGTGGAATATATCTGTGGAATATAATTCTTGGCATTTTGTAGCTTCTAGTCAAAGATAGCATGACAGCCAATAATTGTATATGATAATTATAATTTTATATTATATTATATTTATAATTATATATTATAATTGTAAGCAAACAAAATTTATTTTACCTAAAGATGGTAGGAAAATTAATAATTAGGTAGGGCTGACTTCATAGCATGCAAACTGTGTAGTTGCATAACTTGAACTCAGAAGGAGTCTATGATTGGTTTAATGGTCTGTTTTCGCTGTCTTGAAATTCTTAATAGTTTCGGAGCACAGAACTCTGCATTTGCATTTTGCACTGGACCCCGCAAATTATAGATCCAGTCCTGTCTGTTCTCAGATCTGGTTCTGAAATATATGTGTGTGTGTGTGTATTAATATATACATACAATCTGACCTATATATGTAACCTAAATGGAAGTATTCTTTCTGCCACAAAAGTGATCTAACTTACCTCTAGGCTTTTGATTTTATTTTCTTACTTGTGGTGACATGTTGTCATTAATGCATCCTCAGCCTCTCTCCTATTTCCTTTAAGATAAATTATGAGATATTTATATAAAAATATAAAAACAACAAAAAAGCCTTGCATCTTCTGGGGAAACAGTGTAGGTATTGAGGGGTAAGAAATTTATCCTTTCATTCAACCACCCATCCATCCATTCATCCATCCACATATTTATTAGTTTATTCCTGTAACACAGATCTATTCATAAGCACCTATTATAGAAGAAACTGGGATTCAAGGACAAGAGGAGTAGATGGGTTCCCTGTACCTCGAATGACTCGCATATAATACAGGGAGTCTGACATATGCTACAAGCAAAACAATGCCATGCAATAAAGTGTTACAGAAGTTAATTAATTCAATGTCAAAAGCATCTTTTTTCTTGAAAGTCCCTAATGGTTACCCCAGCGTTACTCACTCACCGGGGCTGGCTTTCTCCACAGGGATGCATGAGCTACGAATGAAGACGCCCATATAGAGGAGCATGCAGGGAAGCGAGGGAGAGGACACGCTTTCCTGAGCAGAGGGCGTACAAAGACGCACCTGGAGTAACCCTTTTCCTGAGTCTTGCAAGGCGACTGACGGTGCGCTGTGTCTGGGATGTGGGGGTGGGAGATAGTCCAGGCAGAAGGAGCAGCATTTGCAAGAGCCTGGAAGAAGGTAGAACTGTTCACGGCTCGGCATCAGCCATCCTGGGTGGCCCTGACTTTGGCACATATTTTTTTTCTCTGCACAAAGGGAAACGCCTGGGAGTGAGGTACAAGCTCATGCATTTGGCTTCCATAGAGACTCCAACCATCTGAGCTATGCAATCTACAAAACAAATATGCAACAATAAATATCTCTCAGTGCAAGTGTGGTTTATAGAGAGCACCCCGTTTTATGTGAAACGTGTTCTTTGTGTAATCCAAGTATTCTCCTCAGAATCCCCTAATCCTTTAGAATTACGGGTTAGCTTAATTTTGCAGTTTTTGAATTAAAATGTTTTAAACATTATTCCACCAATAGTGAGAAACTCAACATCTTCTGCTACCTTCTAAAACACATCTAAAGCACACACATGCACACGCTCACAGAGATACACACCAAGATCTCAAGTCCAGGAATTCTCAGGAGATTACTTTTCTTCTGTCAATTCTTGCTTTAATTTTCTTTTTCCATTGAAAAATCTTCCCCTGTGTTTCTGTCTTTTCTTCCCCTGTGTGGCTGGTTTCTTCTCTGCCCCAAGATGACCTTAATGTGCACTCCAGGTCATTTCACTTTTGTGTTCCTAAAATACAAAGTTGCTTTGTGTAGCAGAATTTATTAAAGATTTGTGGTATCTGATTCAGTTATGTGACTGTATGGCCAAAACCTACAAAGCAGATGTTAATGTCATCTTCCTTCTTCAAAAATCCTTTATTGAACCCACCCCTGTTCTTTTCCCGTGGCTTCTTTCTCTCCAGGCTCTTTGCCCACCACTCATTTTTTTCACCCCATTCCCTCTCCTTTTTCATTCCTTCCACCTCCTCTCCTCCAAGGAGCATTGCCGATTTCAAGACTCTACTTGATCATGCAAAGAAATGCAGATCCACACAGTGGCCAGGCGCATCTAAAGATGATATGAGTAGATTAAGGAAATCCCCAAACAAATTTACATAGGGTACCTGCCACAGACTTGCCAAGATTTGAGATTTCACTCATCGCTTTCCACCTCCTCCAGCAGACTCTGTAAGTAAAATGGAGAAGTATAGGATTTAATTGTCCTGGTGATATAACTCACGTGACCTCCAACAGAGAGCAGAAGGGACATGGTCAGTCTAGGGGAAAGTAGCATTTTGGCCCCTGTCACTCTGGTTAGAGAACATTGATGTGCTGTTGCTAACGGGGAATAGAGCTGGGATCAGCCTGTTACTCTGAAGGTGTAGGGTTTGACTTGTCTGCCAATAATAACAATGAGAGGCATTCGTGAAGATAATATTTGAGCACTTAAAGAGTAGACAAAAACAATCCTACATTCTGAAGAAATAAGTAAAATACAGATTATATATATATATATATATATAGCCAGTCAGGAGGAGGAATAAAGAAAGATGTCTTGCAATTGAGAACTAGAGACATAAACTTGATTAGAACTTGATCATTAAAAGGTAAAAAATAATAAAGCATATTGCATGAAATGCTATTTTTAAAAGTATGGCTAGGATAATGAAATAGCCCTATACCATGCATGTAATGATTTGATGCATTTTCAGAGTTTAACATTAAGTTTTTTTTTTCTTTTCTGTTATTGAAATTACTATGGCATGGGCATGGCTGTGTACATTGCATACTGTGGTAAAAAGCTTTGCACAATTAGTGCGTTGGTTTTGATTTCTGATTTGATTTCATATGCAGAAGAAATTGTCTTGTTTAAACCGATCCTTCTAGACACAAGGTCTTGTATAACTATGTCCCTGTACTTATCACATTGTATTGTCATTATCTGTTAAGGTAGTTGCTTTCTTATGAGACTGTGAGTGCCCTCAGGGTAGAACTGTACCTGATCTCTATTCCTGATGCCTAGCACAGTTTCTGTCAGATAGTAGATGTTCAGTAAACATTTGTTAAATGAATCAGTAAATAAATGATCAATGTTTAAAAGAAATGAAGATGGATCTAATGGGAATTTAGTGAAGAAGCTCAGTAATAATCAGATAGCATTCAGAAAGAAACCATTCTGGTAATCACTTCGGGGAATGGGTTCATACTTGTTGTAGACTAATTATTAGATTGTACAGCCTCATCCAACCTGCTTACAGTTTCATTACTTTAAATGAAGGAATTCCTGTATCACAAATTGATGGGAAAAGACTCCAGAAACATGGTTACAGGTGCTATTTTGATCTCTTAAAAATAGGAGTATTATGGTCCTCTGTTCTTTATTCCCTCTGATGCTAATAATAGGCCACCTAAGAGAAGCAAATAAAAGTATTGCCTAGTTTCGACTCTGCTAGGGTCAAAGAAGCTTTGACCTTGAATTCTGGTCAGGTTGGGAGCCTGAGAGGACTTCTGGAGCATAGTTGAACTTGTGGACAGGTGGATTGCCTTCTCAGACACACATCTATCTCTTTATGTGTACACACACACAGTCTGAACTTGACATTGTAGCTTGGTCCCTCTTCATGCCCTCCCATTCTGAACTGCTCAGACTAAATCACCCATGGGTATGAGGATGGCAAAGAGTAGAAAACATTTTAATAAGGAATCTTAACCACATTTTAAAATAAGACGGTTGCTATGAAACATCTATCTTCTAACATATAATGTTGCTACGCTGGGCTCAGCCTCTAGGAATTGGATTGGCAATGGCCAGTCTGGAGAGCCACTGAGGTGTGTGTTAGAAGACTGAACACCTGACATTAAATATGGTGCTCCAAGGAAAAGGGGAGTCCTGTCAGGGTGGAGTCACTAACCTCACTGCAGTAGAAATTGTCAGCCCCACCCAGGACAGCAGACGTGGTCGACTACCAGGCTCATAGCAGAACCCCAGCCAAAGGGACTTTAATAAGCAAGCAACTTCTTTTAAGGATGAAGCAAAATAGTTGAGAAATTATTTATTTACCCCTATATAATACTGAACTAAGATAATCACACCTATTATCACTAGTTGAGGAAGGAAAATATATGTTGTGGTGGTTGAGAGCATTGACTACACAGTTAGACTTTCCAGGTTCACATTGTAGCTCATCCTACCTTTAACCTGGGGCAAGTTATTTAACCTCTCTGCACCTCAGTTTTCCCATCTGTAAAATGGGATAACTCGATTCTGGTATCTGGGATAGGATGAAACTGAGATAATATTTGCATAACACTTAGCACATGCCTGGCTCGGAGTAAATACTCAATAAATTTACATATGTGTGTAAGTAAGTATTGATGGATAGATATTGACATTTAGGCAAAATTTTATATAAAATCTCTCAAGCTACAGATACGAAATTTTAAAATTCCCTGAATATATAGTCAGTATATTTGGTGCTATTTCTCCATGTAATGGAGCTATGCTAAGAAGTATCTCCAATGGAATGTAAAGAAAGTCTGTAATTAAGAACTGGCTCCCCTACTTTACTCATTTTGTGAGAATTTGAGCAAGCCACTGAAGTCTTTTGAGTTTCATTGTCTTTAACAATTAAATGAGGATGATAATGCCCATCTCACAATGTTGTTGTGAGATTAAATTGGATGAAATTATAACTTGATAAGTGGTAAGCATTGTGAAGGTTATTATAAACATTTACCTGATGAATGTGAGTTGCATTGAATGCAATGAGTTGGGTAAAAATATCACTCACTTCCTTTAGCTTTCAAATAAATTTGTTGCAGCTTAGCAAACACACCTCTGACGAGATTTCCAGAGAGTGATATATGTGTTTACCTGGCAGTCTCTGACTTCTCATTCATAACTCTTTAGAGAGGTCACTAGGGTTTTTTATAGCTAAATATATTAATTCATCCAACAAATATTGATGCACTGACTGCTGTGTGCCAAGTACTGTTCTAAGGAGCCGAGGGACACCAATGAATAGGACTTTCATGGAGTTCACATTCTAACTAGGGGAGAGAGGCCACAGCCTAGAAACATAAGAAAATGTGCTGGTCCTTTTTTATCCTTATTCGTGGGGAATATTTTCCAAGACCCTCAGTGCTGCCTGAAACCACAGATAGTACTAAACTTCATAAACACTACGTTTTTTCCTATATATACCTACCTATGAGAAAATGTAATTTATAAGTGAGGCACAGTAAGAGATTAACAATAACTAATATTAAAATAGAATAATTATAACAACATACCATAATAAAAGTTAAGTGAATATGGTCGCGCTCTCTCTCTCTCAAAATACCTTATTGTACTATACTCATTCTTCTTCTTGTGATCTGTTGGTCTGACAACCAACAGGGCTCCTACGTGACTGACAGGTGGGTGGTATGTGCAGTGTGGACATGCTGGACAAAGGGATGATTCATGTCCCAGTAGGGACAGAGAAAGATTTAATTGCGCTACTCAGAACACTGAGCAATTTAAAACTTATGAATTGTTTATTTACAGAATTTTCCATTTAATATCTTTGGCCCATGGTTGACCATGGGTAACAGAAACTGTGGAAAGTGAAACCGCAGACAAAGGGGGACTACTGTAGATAATTATGCTGTCTTTAGAAGATAGGCAGAGCACAGGGAGGGATGAGAAGGTGTGGCGAGGTTGCGATTTTAAGTAAGTGGCCAGGGTGGGCCTCATTGAGAAGGTGAGATATGAACAAAAGCTTGCGGGAAGAGAGGGAGTTCAACGAGGCATGAGTGTCCCGGGCAGAGGCACAGGCTGGAGCAAAGGCCCTGTGGCAGGAGGGTGCTTGGGGCTTCCAAGAAAAGTCAAGAGGCCTATAGAGGGGTATGTGTGTGTGTGTGTGTGTGAGAGAGAGAGAGAGAGAGAGAGAGAGAGAGAGAGAGTGCGGTAGGAGAGAAGATTATAGATATCATGGAGAACCAGATCATCTGATGGGAGGGACCTTGTGTGCCCTTGCGAAGACTTTGACTTTACTCTGAGTGAACGGGGGTCCATTGCAGGGTTTGAGCACTGGGGTGACCTGACCTATGTCTTAAAAGGATCACTCTGAATGCGGTGTGAGAATAATTTATAGGCGGATGAAGGGAGGAGGCAGGGAGACTAGTTAGAAGCTGCCGCAGTCATCTAGGTAGCAGACGACACTGGCTGATATCAGGCCGGTAGCAGTGGCGCCACAAGCACTGCTGGGATTCCGGGGTCCTTTCTCAAGCCAACGTCTCCAGCTTGCTTGCTTTTCTCTCTTTTCTTCTATCCAAACCCATTGCTCCCACATCTGTTCAGCATCGAACACACACTCGCCACCGGTCATTCCCATAAGCACACAAACGTGTCGTCATTCCTCCAACTTAAAAAAAGTAAAACTCCTCTCTTGGCCTCACTTGCTGCCCAGCTTCTCTACTACACTTCTTTGCTCCTCTCTGCAGTAAAACCTCTCAGGCATAGGTATCACTTCCACCTGATCTCTTGTAAACCTACTCCAGACAATCTCCTGCTCTAATTATGCCACTGAATTTGCTCTCACCATGGTCATCATTACAAGATCCAACAATTAATTTTAGTCCTTATCTAACTTGACTATCACTTTTTTTCTTTTGATGGAGTATATTATTGTTAACTTAAGCTGGGAGCTGCCTTTCTAGAATTCCTCTCTCTGCCTGTTGCTCTGAGATGAGGTGACAGATCGATGCAGCCTCCTCTGGCTGTCCTCTCCTGTCCTCTCCTCTCCTCCCCTTTCCCCGGCGTCCAGGTTGTCTTCCTGACTTCCGGCCCTGCTCACCGGTAGAGATCCCCGGTAGCTTCTCACAGACCTCTCTGGAAGCTCCTCTTTCTTGATCTCATTGGCCGCAGGGCACACCGGAGTTTCATGGACATGAATTAAGGGGAGAATTTGTCCCCATAAAAACAAGACTGAGTTAGAGACAACATCTTTCACTAAATGCCCATCTGCCCTCCATTTTTTTCTCTGAGAAACTGGCAAGCAGCGGAGTGACCTGGGGAAAGCTTTGCACCAATTCTTATGATCATCTCTTTTCCAAAAAGTCACTGTGCCTGTCCCAGATGTCAAAATGTTTGAACTACTCCAGATCTTGTGGTCACCCACGTGCTATGATCTGAAGTGGAGGGGTCTCCAGAATGGGGAGTTCCTACCCCAGTAAAACCTCTCCCAGCCAGAGAGATTCCCATGCTGAGTGTAGGGGTGTAAGCCGCTACGAGAGGAATCACTGGATTGTTTCTGGCAGTCCCCTATGCCATCCCAAGCCAATGGATTCTCAGAACTTCCTTCATACCTTGGGACTGATTTAGGTGAGAAGCTTGCTCCAGAGCTGGAGCAGGCTGCCAGGTGAGCAGAGGGGCTACAAATGCTGCGCCTGCCCCCGAGTCACTGATGATGCCCTAAACACCAGAAATTCAGAGCTGGAAATTTGGATTCTAGTTTTGACTCGTTCCTGAAACACCACAATTATATCTGCCTCCCCTGATTGGAAGTAATGGTTGTCCAAAAAAGCACTTTGAAAGTATCTATGAAAGTCCCTTATCCATAAATCGAGGGAGCACGAACACAAAAGGTTTAACATTCCATTAAGAATCCCCTGAGTCACTCATTTTCCTCCCTTCTTTTAGTCTGCACTGTGCAACTTTAGCTCAGTGGGTTTTCTAAATTGTTCTGTTAATTTTAGCTGTTTCCAGATAGCCGTATTCTAGGTGAATCATCAGGAAAATTGAGGATAAGAGCAAATAGCACACTGCTCTATTGTGAACTACTTAATCAGCTCTTTAAAGAAAAGACAGGCAGGAAACCTCTTCATTACATGAGTGTTTCTGAATAATACAGAATATGCATCTATCTATCTGTCTATCTATCTGTCTATGTTGTTGTCCCTCCGTTTCCATGGGGGATTGGTTTCAGGACCCCAGCAGATACCAAAATCTCTTGTATAAAATGGTGTAGTATTCGCACATCCTTTCATATACTTTAAATCATCTCTAGATTATTTATAATACATAATGCAATGTAAATGCTATGTAAATAGCTGTTATGATATATTGTTTAGGGAATAATCACAAGGAAAAAGTCTGTACTTGTTCAGTACAGACATGACCATTTTTTTTCCCTAATATTTTCCAGCTGGGGTTGGTCGAGTTCATGGATGCAGAACCCGTGGATATGGAGGGCCCACTGTGTATGATAAACACACACAGCCCTCCACATCCACATGTATGTGCACACACATACATCCATATATACTTGTATACATGCATGCATGTGGTATATGTGCAGTAGTGACTGATGATGCAAAAACAAACAAAAACATTCTTTGTTCATATTTAGCTTTTCTGTGTCTCTATATTTTTTCAGTCAAATGTAGTCAAAGGACACCTGTATTTGACTATTCAGACAGGGATGTATCACACAATGCCGATGTCTTCTTTTCCTGATTTGACTCATTGCCATTTCTGGTGCAAATGAGAAAGAATTTTGTACTGTCAAAGTGTAAATGTGACTAGCTATAGACAAGAAAGGGTTACTTGTTAGATCTATCCCAGGGTATACAATGTGAATAAATATTGCCTTATTTGTTCATTATTTGAGGTATCAGCTTGCCCCTATTCAGGAGATTTTATCGTTTTAGATTAAGAAATCTATTTTGTAACCTGTTATTAAGCCAAACATTTTCTTCACATTATGATTACAAAGGGTCGTATTTTCCTGTCCTTCTCACCCCCACATGGTTCTGCCTTTGATGCAGTTTGAACAATAGAACTGCATTTTTCTCTTCCAAAGAATTTAGAACCAGACTTCTACTGTGCAAAATGATGTTCAACTCGAGCGGGAGGAAACTGGAAAGATGAGCAGAATGCACAAAAGATGTCCTGATATCATCATCCAAAGGGATGTTTAATGGGTCACTCATCCTTCTCAGAAAGCTAAATAATTCTCCATTTATATGTAAAGTAGGTTCTTGAAGTCAGGTGTGAATTAAAGACCAACTATCCTATTTTATGTATCTTCATATACCCCACAATGTCTTAACAATTATTTTTGGAAGGATATAAAAAAATGAATGGTACAAACCCTGTGTACCACAGATAATTTGGAGATATCTCAAAGAGCTAAAAATAGAAATACCATTTGATCCAGCAATTCCACTACTAGGCATCTACCCAAAGGAAAAAAAAGACATTCTATAATAAAGACATCTGCACTCGAATGTTTATGGCAGCACAATTTACAATTGCAAAGATGTGGAAACAACCCAAGTGCCCATCAATCCATGAGTGGATTAATGAAATGTAGTATATGTATACCATGGAATACTACTCAACTACAAAACAAAATTGTGATCTAGCACCTCTTGTACTACCCTGGTTAGAGCTTAAGCCCATCCTTCAAAGTGAGGTATCACAAGAATGGAAAAACAAGCACCACATGTACTCACCACCATTTATTTGTTGGTAATAAATGATCAACACTAAGATGTTCTTATGGTGGTAATATTCACTGGGTGCCAGTCAGGTGGGAGTGGGATGGGTAAACTCACAATAAATGGATGTGGAGCATACTGTATAGGGGAAGGGCACACTTGTAGACCTGGCTTGGGCAAGGCTAAGACATTATATGTAACCAAAATGCTTGCACTCCCATAATAGTCTGAAATGAAAAGTAAATAATAAATAAATAAAATAATTTTGGGATACACTTCCCCTCCCCACCCTCCCAAAAAAGACCTAGATCTGGACTTTCAATAATTTTTTTTGAAAGAAATGAATATCACTCCAGGCATAGAGTGTTTGAACTGTAGTTTGTAAATCACTGGAATGTAAGTGCTATTAAAATTATGTATGTATAAAAATTATTGTTTACCATTCACTGAAACTGCCTTTAAACTATGAAGCAGAATTTTGAAACTGAGAAAAATAAAAGAACCAGAAGGTGTCCTAAGAGATTATCTCATTTATTTCCAAATAGGGATCTTACTATCTATATCTCTGGAAGATGAAGTATAATTTGGAAAGAAACAGATAAGCTTTTTGAAAGAACTGGACTTGAACCCTAGTTCTTCCACAGCCGGAATTTGAGTAAATGCATTATCTGTGTGAATCTCAGTTCCCTTATTGTTAGATGGAGAAAATAGTGTCTTTCTCAGAGAATGCATTTAAATATCAATAAATTGTGGGAAAGTACTCTTTAAAGTCCAAAACTCCATAAAATTCATAGATTCATTTAGCTAATGTTTGCACAGTACCTGCTGTATGCCAGGCATTGTAGTAGTTACCATGTGCCAGGCAGGTATACTTATCCATATGGGATACAGAGGTGAATGTTGATTATGTAAATTCTTATCATTTTAAGTAGGCTTGTTAAACTTTCACAATATTAAAGAACTAAAAGTAATATAAGTCTTACTTTTCAGGAGAAGTTGCCATTTGAAGCTCTTTTCTTTGCTCCTATCCTTCTCTTTCCCTCTGGGAGGTATCACAAATGCTCAGCTGATCTCTGAAGTGACCCACCACAGCACCTTCCACAGCAGGTCATCATCTAAACTGCCCTAAGCTCTTGCAGTCTACATTTTTTCTTGGCAGTTCACTTCACTGTGAACAACTATTTACAGAAATCCTTCTACGATAAATAATCTTGAATAGAAGTTAGTATTTCAAAATTTGAATAATTGAAGTCCACAGCGCTAAAGTCAGATAGATGGCTCACTGGAACCCTACAAAATGCCTTTTCTGGTGCTACTGCTGTTGTCTTATGTCTCTGTTGTCAAAGAGATCCTGATCTTTAGGAATGTAGGACAGAACATCCATGGCGTCCCTGGGGGCACAACCAAGGGCTAATTCAACCACTGCCACTGGGAAGGCTCCTAACCCTTTTTGTTTCTGAGGATGGTCATAGCACCTTCCCTATGTCGATTTTTTTCTTCACCAGTTATAAAATATAGATATGTAAACCTTAGCAAATTCTTCTATTTCTTGACCTTTCCGTTAAAAGTAACCTGGAGAAGGAATGTTTATATTCCCTGCCTGCTAGATAGGACCTATGTACCTCAAACTAAAAATTCTATTTCCCAGCGTTGTTTGATGAGACCATATTGTCTACCTTTTATTAAGAGACTGCTTGGCATAAGATATATGAGTAGTCTGAGGGCAACAATGATGGAGTGTGTTTGGGTGTACACAATGACATTTCCTGGATTTCCATCAAGAACATTGTTAGGTTACCAGTGTCTTTATTTTTCCCTAGCTTTTCCTGTGGTTGCCCCTCTTCTTCTACCTTTTTCACATAATTATCCCCAAATTTAGGAGCTTAAAACAATTACCATTTTAATTGCTCACAATTCTGTGAAAGAGGAATTTGGACGGAGGGTGTAGGAATGGCTCACCTCATTTCTGCATCACATGGCGTCAGGGGGCCCACGTCAGATGGCTCGGGTCTGGCCCCATCAGTTCCCCTGGGGTCATATGCCTGGGGCCCTTGTTCTTGCTATTTTTGGGTGCCTCATTTCTTCACCATGTGAACTCTTCACATGTTCAGCTTGACCTCCCTCACTACAGTGACAGGGTTCTTATGGTAGTTGGATTTCTTACATGGCTACTGAGTTCCCCCAAATTCAAATGTATGAAGTGCAAAAGCAAAAGCTTCTAGGTTTTACTAAGGCTTCAGTTCAGAACTGGCACAATGTAACTTCTGCTGCATTCTAATGGTTAAAGCAGGTTTCAGGGCCAGCCCATCTATAAAGAGGGGAGTCTACACAACATTGAGAGTCCTGGGATCTTGGTTCATCGGCTGGTAATCAAAGTAATAGTCTATCCTACTTTCCAAAGCAATATTTACTTCCAAAGCTACTGCCATCTTCACACAAACTACCTTGACTCTTGCCAAATTGAATGTGTTTTGGACACAATATTTGTGAGTAGCTCAAAGGCATAGTGGCAGACACCATAAGGTACCACAAAGAAGATAAAGTGTGCTAGAGGACATGAAAAAAAAAATGACTAAAAATCATAGAGAATGGAAATCAGAGTTCAGATTGCCTTTCTCTTAATAAGACTGCAAGATTGAAAAAATCTGAGTAATTTCCCAAAATAAAACTGGCTCAAGGACTCCTTTCTATCATATTATAATATCTTAAGCACACTGTGTTTTGTTTAACAGAGTATGTTATGAGAAATAATAGCTAGCCTTGAGCTTTATGGGATTTTCTATTTTATCATTTTTGTTCATCTTTTAAAAATATTTAAACAGTACCTGCTTAAAATGAATGTGGGAGAGTTAGAAAGAAAGAGCAAGCAAAGGGGACACTCGTATGTGCATAGATTATAAAGAGGGAGGAAGTGAAGTAATCAAGTGAAAATGAAATGAATTGCCAAATGTCCATTTAGATAACAAGCAGGATAGTGTTATTTACTGTTCTATTCCATTACTGACATTTTCTTTCACACTACAGGTTGCCGTGACCCCTCATTTTCTAGCATTTCATGATCAGAATTCTATCACATGACATTTCACTAACCACATTTCACTGAACATCTCTTAACCCTTGACATTTGGGCACTGATGATATATTTGAACCTACAGTCATAAACCTTTTCCTAAGAAGTAAGCTATGTTTTTAAAGTCAATGAAAAGGATGGAGATATCCTCTCTATATTTTAATAAGACATTTCCCATTTCCCAGATGTAACATTTTCCAGTAATATTCTTTAGATACAAGTTAAAGATATTATTTTCCATCTATTATTATTTCTTCAGCATAGGCTATATTTTAGTAACTGCTGTAAAGCTTTTCAGAAGAAATATCTTTTCTTTTAAGGATTGTAAGTACCTTATTAACTTTTAACTCTTCTTTGCTTGTCAGAGTCTACCTGCCAAGAAGGCTTATTTGGGATTTTTATTTGTAAATTTTTAAATATTTTACAGTTGTTAAAAAGCTGTATCATAATTTAACCTAGAGTTTAATTTTCCTGTTGAATTTCTACATCATCTTTAGCAATCCAATGAATTTCCATGTCTTCATCAAATAGCTCACAATACTTGCTAATTAACTATATTAGGAATAGGCAAACTATAGCCTGTGGACCAAATATGACTCATGGTCTCTTTTTGTAAATAAATTTTTATTGGAGCATAATCATTGAATTAATTTACATAATATCAATGGCTCCACTAGGACAGATGAGTAGTTGCAAAAGACATTGCAAAACCTAAAATATTTACTATCTGGCCTTTGACAGAAAATTTTTTTCTGTTTCATGAGACTAATGTACAATTTCATAAGACAGAATTTTCAAATATTTTGACTAACTTCTGACAGACAAAAATAGTTATAGATCTTAAAATGAGATTCAATGTACACAAACTTCTTAACATAGAAAGAAATTTATCTATTCTCCAACATCCATATTGTGTATTTTACTTTCCTTTTGTTTCCTCTGTACAATTTGATGGATTTTTTTTCTTTAGTTGATCTTTTTAGGAAAATGTTTCTCAAAATTTGGTTCCTTGACCACCTCAAAGTCACCTGGTACTAGTCGAAGAGCACATCCTTGAGTTCCATGTCAGAATAGCTGGTGGTTCTTCAACTTTCAAAAGACTCTTCTCCCCCTTAGCAGGGTAGGCATCCCCATGTCACTACACTTCCCCCTGCCAGTGTAAATGATAGATTCCAACTTTCAACTTCCTTTCAGATTTCATGATTCACAGAATCAATTAATAGTTTTAGATGTCACTAGAAAACTTGGTCGATTATCTGCCTTAATAGCAAACGTTATTGATTTGCATAAGATGTTCCTGTTAGAAAAGAATGTGTGCAATTTCTACAAATTGGAATACCTTCTTGACATTTGGTCAATGTACTACTTATCTATTTCTGCGTATTACAAATTACCCCCAGAATTTAGTGGCTTAAAGCAACAAACATACGTCAAAAATTCTGGCACGGCTTAGCAGAGTGCCTTTGACTCAGGGTCTCTCAGAAGGCTACAATAAAGATGCTGGCCAGAGTGACAGTCATTATATAGCCTGACTTCCAACCTTACTCATGTGGCAGTTAGAAGGCTTCAGTCCTCAAGGGCAGCTTACGGCATGACAGCTGGTTTCCCTCTGAGCAAGCAAGCAAGAGGGCAAGAAAGGACATTTCAGCTGCCATGTTGTAAACTGCCCTAATAGGGAAACCCATATAAAAAGGAACTAACATTGGTCAGCAACCAGTGAAGCCACATGAGGACTCTTGGAAGCTTGATCCCAAAGTAAAACCTGCAGCCTTGTGACAGACCCTGAGCTAAAAAATTCACCAGAGAAAGTATTAATACAAACATCAACCAAAGTGTTCCTATATTAATGTCAAACAGAAAAGACTTTAAGGCAAAAAGAAAAATCAGAGATAAAAAATAAAACAATAATTTAATTGTCCTAATAAAATAAAAGTTTCATTCACCAATAAGACAAAATAGTTCCTTTTCATGTGCTGACTTACAGAACATCAATAAATATAAAGCAAAATTTGACAAAAGTACAAACAAAAATGTACAATCAGAATGAGTCAAATTTACATGCCTCTGTCAGTACTTGATTGAGCAGACAAAATATTAGTAAAGACATGAAAATTTTAAACGTTGTTAGCAAAACTCACCTAATGGAAATGTACAGAACACCTCACAGAACAATAATTTTCTCCAGTTGTGCAAAGAACATTTTAAAAAATTCACCATATGCTATGCCATAAAGTTAGTCTGAACAGATTTCAAGCATCTCAATAATAAAAATGTATTTTTATTTTTACCTCAGTTCAAATGCACTGTAAATACAAAAATAATACTTGTACTCACCGTTATGTATTTCAGATTCTATAATACTATCTCATTACTTATTTATTCTGTTTATTGTTTATTTTACATTTCCCTCTACTAGAATATAGGCATCTGTTGAACAGGGGTTTTTAACTTTTGGGGTTTTCATTTGTTTGTTTTTGCTGCTGTTGTTGTTTGCTTCAACCCCACGCCACATCCCCCTACTTCCCCCACCCCCCACCCTGCCACTGAAGCATCCATTCCCAAGCTCCTGCAGCTGTCTGGAACATAGTGAATATTCAATATATATTTCTTTTTGTTGATGTTGTTGATTGTTAGAGTCAAAAAAAAGAAGTTATATGTTACCTAGAAGACTATATCCCTTTAACTCCAATTTTTGCATTTTTGAGTTTTGGCTGAGCAACTAGTGATTAAATGAATAAAGCAGGCTAGATGTGCATAGAGACTGCAAATGGAATATTGAGGAAAGAGTATAATTTTCCATAAATAGTTGTTGGAAGGGGAGAGGTTGAAGAGATGGTTGAAGAATATTGATGGAGGATGACATAAAATTATTGAAACACTGAGTGTAACACCAAGAACATTATCCAACTAAAGGTGGAGACTATTGGTAGACAGTACATTGCTTAAATGGCTAAAAGAATATTAGTAAAAATGGAGACCACAATCAACTATATATGATATTCTCTTTACACATATATTCTGATTTCTTTATTCTCTCTGCTGCTGTGTCTAATATAGTATTTAATTTATTCATGACATTTTTAATTTTATATCTGAAATTCTACTATTTTTCAGTTTTAAAGTTTCCATTGGTTCTTTTTTATGTATTTTAAAATTTTATACACAAATTCCCAATTCTGTGTTTTATTCCCTTAAATATATTAAGGATGATTACTTTAAACAATGTCCGATAACTACTATATGGCTATCTTATGATTCTGTTCCTATTATCTTTTATTTATCTTATTTTTATTATATTTTATATGGTTGATTAGTTTTTATTGAGTGCCAGATATACATGAAAAAATTTAGCAATAATTTGAAACCTGGTATGATATTATATTCCTCCAGATCGAATATAAGTTTGCTTTTGGCCTATGTTTAGGGACACTAGCCATTTTGGATTTCTTTAATTCAATTAGAGATTAGACAATTTGTAGCAGGGCTTCAAATTTGAAGAGGAATGTTCTGTTTTAAATTCACTCTTGTTTTTAGGCTAGAGGTTTTGAGGGTTCCCATCTAAAGCTGGGGTTTTAATACTCCCCCTCCTTAGTGATTCTTGAATTCCAGATTTTTTCCTCAGCCCAATACATTCTATTAAAAGTCCTGTGCAGGTTCTCTGACTCTGTTTCTACTTCTAGTAGAATCAGTTTATGCCCCTAAGGGAAAAGTGTTCTCAAATGCTAGAATCACCTCTCCGGATTTTCATTTTGCCCTAATGTTTGCTTTAAAATTCTTCCCTGTCTTAGTAGGCTTCTGATACCTTCAAATAGGATGATTTTTAATAATTTGACCAGCTTTCTAAATTGTTCTCTGTGGAAAGATAGGTAAAAAATTAAAAAATTCTTCCATTACTATAAGTGGAATCACATTTATTTGACTTTCTTGTGCAATCCAAAATATTTTCAGGGTTCTGGCACAAACTCATGGAAATAACTATGAATAAAATCCCAATTATTATTTGATATTAGACTCTTATCTCTCCTGATAGGTTGTGACTCAGAGAAGACTTAATTTTAATTACACAAATAAAGTATAAGACTTTTTTACACATGGAAGAACTTTTAAACTGATTTGATTATCTTAGGGTATCTAGAGTGGAGATTTGTTATTGAAGGAATAATAAGTGACCTAGTCTTGACCAAGTGTCTCCTACTTCCCCTTCTTGTTTCCCCAGTTCTAATGTTCTTCCATATATATGTCTCAGAAGTGTTGAGTGCTAGTGACTTATTTGTACCATATTCTCTCTCTTCCGCTTGTCACCACAAACTTTCAATTTCTTCTCTTACATCCTGTGCCCAACTCTATGAAAAAGTCCCATTTGGAATTACCATAGGACTATCTGGCCAGCACTTCTCTGCAGCCAGTACACAGGCTTAAGGGGCAAACAATATTCTGTCTCAGACCTTCTAGGAGAAGGAATTTTCTGATGTTGGCAAATAAATACTTGCCTGTGGAAGTATGTGATAGTGCTTAAAATTGTTGACATCAAGACTGATTATAGATACAGGAAAACTGGCAAAATAAACCCAGAAAAATGAAAAAAAACCCTGCTGTGGCTGAATAAAATTAATGCTAATTTTTGCCATTTCTGTATGCTACTTCCCATTTATTCTTAATTACTATGTAGCAAAATAATGATTATGTGTGATTAAATATGTTTTAGGTTTACTTTAAGCATAAAAAGCATTTTTTATAAAAGCACAAAATGTTCTGTATCTGGTATTAAAAATTTCCTGAGTTCCAACAGCTGGTGACCAAGAATAGACCCAAATTAAAAGTGATCACTCAAATTTTATCATCTCGCTTTTCTCAGATGCATCACATTCCTATCCTACAGGCTCAAGAGTGGAAACTTGGTATTAGGAAGGAGTTTAGGAAGTCTGGGCTTGGTTATGCTCACATGTATGAAATTACTTAGCCTCTTGCAAAGCCTCCCTCCCAGCTTCTCTGTACTTCTGTAATTGTCTGAGAATGTCTCGTGTTTCTTGTAAAACAGCATGATCACAATCATTGCTTTGTTGAGCTCCAGAGTCCCGGTAAGAGTCACGATTGCTCTTCTAGGCACTCATCTCTATTTCTGATTGAGCCACACTAGGGTAGTCTCTGGACTATGCCAGTACTTTGCTTGGCATATCATCCCTATCAGGTATCATGCTTTCTGCTATACTCTTGTCAGACTCATCAAGGTAGAAGAATCCCTCTGAAGTTAGGGCAGTTCAAAAGTCTGAGGTCAGAAGGAAGGAAGATATCTCTTCCTACTTTTTGATGGGATATTAGAAGGATTAGAAAGTAATTCTGCTTATGCCTCAATGTTTTACTAAAATTTTTTAAAAATAATTTTCTTATATCTTACATAAATCTTCCTTACTCTCCACAAGACTCATATGTGGGGTATAATGGAGACCTGTACTAAAAAACAAATCTGAGTGGTAGTTACCATGCAATATTCACACTCATCTCATCTTTCCTAGTGATTGGTGATTACTTCTTGGCTGCAGGGCAGGTTTTCCCAAGCAAATACACATCATTGACCATTGGGCTGTCATGCCATTTCTCCAGATAGGCTCAGAAATGCCTGAGCCTCAACAGTGGACATGCAGAACCCTAAATTCAAGATGAGATTGCTGCTATACTTCATTAATCAAACCGCAGAGTATGTGGTATGAAAATCTAAAGCATTTAGAAAAGTGTTGGCCCTAAGTTTATAAAAAATACTCTAAAGAATAATGATCAGAGACAAAGTATATATTAATATTTGCCATACTGTGTTATAATCAGTAAAGCACCTATAAAAACAAAGTGTATTTGGAATACATATTTTTTTCATTCACATACTATTAATAGTAACAATTTGTGATAACACATGTCTCAGGTTGGAGATCGTGTCTGCTTTTTTTGTTTGTTTGTTTGTTTCTGCTTCTATCACTAAGAGCTCAGCATATGGTGCGTTCTCAGTAGACATGGATTGGGAAATATGAAATTAGCCAAAAGCTGGCTTCCCACTTCGGATGAACTTTCCAGTTGTAAGCATATTTTCAGATGAGAATTTGAAAACCTTTAAATCAGAAAGCCTGGGAAATGTCTTTTTCGGTCAGATATGTCATTGATAGAGGATTTAGGATCTGTTCTATGCTGCATCTGGTTCGGTGACTGAGGCAGTTCTTTCTTATATCAGCTGACAAAATGACAGTTATTTCCTGAAGCACCCTTTCTGCTCAAAGTTCTGAAATAAGTGCAATTAAATAATACATTTATCCCTGATTTCACTCAGAGATAAGGCTATAATTTTAGTCTTCTGCATGTGGATATCCAGTTTCCCCAACATCATTTATTGAAGAGATCATCCTTTGTCCATTGTCTGTTCTTAGCACTTTTGTCAAATATTGATTGACTGTAAATGCATGGATTTATTTATAGGCTCTCTATGTGTCCCATTGATCTGTATGTCTTTTTTATGCCAGTACTGTTTTGATTACTATAGCTTTGTAGTATATTTTGAAATCAGGTGGTGTGATAGCTTCAGTTTTGTTCTTTTTTCTCAATGTTTCTTGAGCTATTCAGGGTCTTTTGTAGCTCCATATGAAATAATTACATCAAAGAAGTAAATGCATCCCCATGTTCACTGCAGCATTATTCACAATAGCGAAGATATTAGCTAAGTGTCCATCAACAGATGAATGGGTAAAGAAAATGTGTGTGCACATGCACACACACACATGCACACACACAAATACTATTCAGCTTTAAAGAGAAGAAAATCCTGTCACTTGCAACAACATAGATTAACCTGGAAGACATTATACTAAGTAAAATAAGTCAGCACAAAAAAAAAAAATACTGCATGATCTCACTTATATGTGAAATCCAAAAAAGTCCAATGCATAGAAATAGATAGAACAGTGGTTCCGGGGGAGAGAGGGTGGATAATGGGGAATTTTGGTTAAATGGTACAAAGTTTCAGTTAGAGAGGATGAATAATCTTTAGAGATCTATTGTACAGCATGGTGACTATAGTTAATAATCTTTTGTATACTTGAAAATTACTAAGAGTAAACAATCTTAAATGTTCTCACCACAAAAAATAAGTATGTGAAGTGATAGATATATTAATTAGTCTGACTCACTCATTTCACAATGTATACACGTAATGAAACATCATGTTGTAGACCATAAGTATATTCAATTTTATTTGTCAAATTATACCTTAATAAAGCTGTGAGAAAAATGTTCTTTTAAGAGCCAATAAAATTGTAATAAAATTTACTTGAGAAACTATAAGAAGTCAGTGTTATGTTATAAAGATTGAATTTTTCAGACCCTTACCAAAACATTTTGCATGTACTGATAAGTTGCTGATAAGGAAGGAGAATTCCAAAATAAATACAAATCGTCTGTCTCTTTAGGTCAGTGTTAGTTACCCCCACTGAAGAGATTGATGTAGTTGTAATCTGCAAAATTTTCAAGATTGTATTTTGAGTTTACATGTTTATTTTTTGATTTCTTTCCTTATAACAAATTTTAACCGAATAGCAGGAAGTGGCAAAAAGCAATTGATTTGCTCTAAGCATTATTGACAGTGACCAAGGACACACCAGAGCTCTATGAATTAGATTACTAAACTAATTAAGTAATCACTACACTAATTAATTAATCTTTAAAACAAGATTAATTCAGCATTTTAGCATTTGGGGATTTGCAGTTCCTGATGATCTACTAATTCTGCTAGTGAGATATTCATAATTTATTGGTGATTTCAGCTTTCTTCATGGCTATACAGATAATGTTAAATAGATATCTCTATTTTGCTGTAAGTGGGAAAGTATCATAACTTCCTATTAAAAGGGTATAATTTAATATATGCTGACTCTTTGATATAATGATAACATCTCAAAATACATATACCTGAGAAATCAAGAAGTATAATAACTTTTTGTGAAAATTAATCATCAGTTCTTAGACATTTTTATTTTGTCCCTAAAAGTATCATCATGAGATTGGCTTTCTCTAGTCAATGTAGATCACAAAAAATGGAAATTTTCAAGATTATTTGGATTAATTCCAAATGAAAAATTGGGGGCAGACCTGGCTACTTGCAAGTTTAAATAGGATGAATATATATTATGTCCTACTTGCTCCAATTCTGAAGGAAGTACAGACATCTGCAGCTCACCCATAGCTCTTCAGAAGGAGGCCAAAAATTTTCCTGCCTCACCTTGTGCCTCTATTTTGCTCTGACTTGTCAGGAGGAAGTTTTGTAAAAGAGCTTGTCATGAAGGTACCTATTAAATCAGCAGGTCTCAAACTCTGGCTACACATTAGAATCTCCCACCAGGGAAGTGTTTATAAAATGCCAATGCCTGAATCCTACCCCAAGCTAATTAAGTAAAAATTGGTTTGAGGTAGAGTCTGGAGAGTGATAGTTTTAAGAATCTCTCCCTGAGTAACTCTTTTGTGGATCTAGGAATAGGAATCATTGCTTTTGGTAACACTAATCGGGCTCTGTTCTCATTGCTGACACTTCTTATTCCCTCATATTAAGTGGGCCCATGTTACAAGCTCTGACTGATGGACCATGCAAGTGAATCTACTCTGAGTGGCCGATGGACTGTAAGTGGTAACAAGTGGATCACTTCTGAGTTCAGTTAGTGAAAAATTCCTGCTTGACCCTGTCTCTATCTCTCTTTCTTTTTGATGGCAACTTTAGAAACTACGCTAAGATGGAAGAGCAGCAAAATAGAAGCAATCTGTATCTCTGAGTTAACGAATAAAGGAAGACTGCTCTGGAGAATATCTTAAACTTCACATGAGAAGAAAGAAGCTACCAATATTTCATTATTCTGTCATATTGCTAATCCTGTAGACTAAAACATTGTTATTCAAAGTGTGTCCATAGACTCAAAGCATTTACATTGACTACAGGCTTGTTAGAAATGCAGACTTTCAGCAATTCCCATCAAAATACCAATTCACAGACTTAGAAAAAACAATCCTAAACTTCATATAGAACCAAAAAAGAACCTGAATATCCAAAGCTATCCTACACAAAAAGAATAAACCTGGAGGCATCACATTATCTGACTTTAAGTTATACTACAAGGCTATAGTAACCAAAATAGTATGATATTGGTATACAAGTAGACACATAGACCAATGGAACAGAATAGATAAGCCAGAAAAAAAAAAGCCACATAGCTACAACCAGATGATTTTTGACAAATCAGACAAATCCATACACTGAGGAAAGAATGCCCTATGTCCTAGTCAATAAATGGTGCTAGTAAAATTGGTTAGCCACATGTAGAAAAATGAAACTGGATCTCTATCTCTCACCATATACAAAAATTAACTCAATATGGATTAAATACTTACATGTAAGACCTGAAATCATACAAATTCTAGAAGAACACATAAGAAAAAGTCTTCTGGACATTGGTCTAGATAAGACCCCAATAGGAAATACGGCAATAGAAATAAATAAATGAGATGTAATTAAACTAAAAAGTTTCTGCACAGAAAAGGAAATAATCAACAGAATAAATAGACAACATACAAAATGGGAGAAAATATTCACAAACTATGTATCCCACAAAGGACCTAATACCCTTAAACTACCCTTAATCTACAAAAAACTCAAACAAATTAGTAGAAAATAAACAAATAACCCATCAAAAAGTGGGCAGAAGACTTGAACAAACTTTTTTCAAAAGACAGATGAATGGCCAACAAACACATGAAAATATGCTCAAGATCACTAATCATCAGGGAAATGCCAATTAAAACCACAATGAAATAACACTTTACCCCTGCCAGAATAGCCATCCATTATCCAAAATGGGGCACCACAAGAGCAGAAGAACGGGATCCATTTGTACTCACCATCAAATTGGTATTAACTAATCAACACATAAATGCACATATAAGAATAACATCTATTGGATGTTGGGCA
>CAUYRB010083218.1:0-34439 GCA_963574695.1 Propithecus perrieri | reverse complement strand
GCATGGTGGCACATGCCTGTAGTCCCAGCTACTCTGGAGGATAAGGCAATAGGATGGCTGAGCCCAGGAGTTTGAGGTTGCTGTGAGCTAGGCTGACGCCAGGGCACTCACTCTAGCCAGGGCAACAGAGTGAGACTCTGTGTCAAAAAAATAAATAAATAAAAAATAAAACCTGCACAATGTAGCAATGTGCAAAATACTAACATTTGTTACCTCTGGATGGCTCAGGGGTGTTATTTGTTTTCTCCTTTGTTGCCAACTCTTATTTTTAAACAATTTTCTGCACAAGCCTGGGAGACATAGAATTAGTTTTTAAATGTATCGTGGAAAAAATGGATACAAAAGCCCGTAAGCCCATTTAAAAACCAAGCAACAGAATATGTGTAACAGTTGTGTGATGCCACACAGTAAAAAAAATTTTTTAAATGGATATATTATCCCTGCAGATTCTGGGTTTGAAAACAGGCTTTGAAATAGGTCTGGCAGCAAATAGAGTGAAATTCGAAGAGCTGGTATCCCTGGGGTCCAGGAGAGCAGAGCCTTTGATGTTTTATCTTATATTCTCCCAGGGTTGTATAAATTTGATGTAATGATACTTAGTAATTTTGTGCCAGCATTTAGAATATGTGTATATATATATGGGCGGGGCTTGGTGGCTCACGCCTGTAATCCTAGCACTCTGGGAGGCCGAGGCGGGTGAATCGTTTGAGCTCAAGACCAGCCTGAGCAAGAGCGAGACCCCGTCTCTACTAAAAAAACACAAAGAAATCAGCTGGACAACTAAAAATATGTAGAAAAAATTAGCCGGGCGTGGTGGCGCATGCTTGTAAGTCCCAGCTACTCAGGAGGCTGAGGCAGGAGGATTGCTTGAGCCCAGGAGTGTGAGGTTGCTGTGAGCTAGGCTGATGCCACGGCACTCTAGCCGGGGCAACAGAGTGAGACTCTGTCTCAAAAAAAAAAAAATATATATATATATATATAGTCTACATGTAGAATATATATAGCCCCTCCAGGGCTGAGGCCAGGCACCTGCTACTCGTGTCCAGACTGCAAGTGGGGGACAGGGATGTCCCCCTCCCCAGGCTGGCAGCAAGGAGCCTCTCCCCGGCAAGTGGCACCCAGGCCACCCGAGCCGGCCGCCTGCGACTCGAGATCAGGTGTCCGCTTCCCGCTATAAACAATTGATGCCAGGATGTCACCACCGTGAGCTCGCTGTCTTCCATTTCATGTCACCTGTGATGACACTGGGGGCGGCCGCAGCCTGGGGTGTAGCTGCGGGAGCACTTCCCTTCTAGCCGGCTCCTTCCAGGACTAGCTTCTTATCCCAACCCCACCCGCATCTCCTCCACCGTGGAAGCCTGACCTTTGAGAAGTTCAATTTCAGGGGACACCAGGGGCTTTTAACTCTATTTTCATTTTAAGTTTTTTGTAGAGATGGAGTCTCGCTTTGTTGCCCAGGCTAGTCTCGAGTTCCTGGCCTCAAGTGATCCTCCCTCCTCAGCCTCCCAAAGTGCTGGGATCACAGGCTGAGCCACTGGCCTGGCTGGGGGCTTTTAACTCTGCGCTTTAGTGCACGGTCTTCCTGGGCACTGTGGATATTTGTCCAGATCGTTCCCTGGGGGGTGGGCGTCCTGGGCATTGTAGGTGCTGAGCAGCGTCCCAGTCCATGCAGGGAGCCCCCCCAGTGTCAACCACAGATGTCCCCAGACATCCCCAGGGTTCCCTGGGTGCAGAATCGCCCCTGTGTGAGAACAACCACTTTCCTACATCCCTGTAATCACGGAGCCTCCCCATGGCTTGACTTTTTTTTTTTTTTTAACCAAGCAGGACTTGACCTGCCATTGATAAAATGCAATACGGAGTCCGGACCGCATTGGACCACAGGAAGGCCACATGTTCCCCAGAACAAGCCCCGGCTGGGACGTGGCAGCTGGAGGTCTGGGATCTCCACTCCGAGTGAGCGAGGAGCTGGGTCTGCCGCCCGTTCTGCCCACGGCTCCCCGACTGGCAGGCTCGGCGGATGACCCCGTGGGCACGGGGAACAGATGGCCACGGGATCGCTTACAGCATCTCACGTTCCCTCTTCGTATCAAGACATCTCCCTTTTAATAAATTTTGCAAGGCTGCGGAGGCAAGCCGGCGGGTGCACTGTTCCCTCCTGTCACCAGGGACGCTGACGCCTGGGAATGCCTGGGGGAGCATCCTTCCTGCCTTTCCAGCTGCCGGCTTTGCAGGCTGTGCCTGGTATCCCTCGGCTTGTGGCCACTTCACTCCAGTCTCTGCCTCCGTCATTGCAGAGGACATGACACAGGACACGTTCTCCCCCAGGGTCTGTGTTCTGCCTCCGAATCTCCCTCCTCTTTTACGAACACTAGTATCTGAATTGGGCCCACCCTAATGACCTCATCTTAACTACTTACGTCTGCAGAAACCCTATTTCCAAATAAGGTCCCATTCACAGGTGCCTGGGGCAGCACGTGGACAGAAGTATTAGGGACACAATTCGACCCACGACTGGCGGTTCCCCTTGGTTTTCTCCCCACCTCCACGCGCCCTGGCCTCCCTGCCCAGATCAAATTGGGCTTCTCAGCCAGGCTTCCTGGCCCACCCCAGCCCCTTCCTGCCTTTCTCTCTCGCCATGGCTGTTTCCTGCGGGGCCCCTGTGGGCTGCCAATGGCTGCCCGTCCTTGTTTATGTGTTTATCGTCCATCTTCTTCTGGGGCCTGGGCTTCCTGCACCCGGCGGAGGCCCCACATGTGACACGGACCCGGTGGGCACGGCCTGACCCCACCACAGCCAAAGGAGGCCAGCACTTGCTGGAAAGACCCTGGTCTTCCTCTTCTTTTTAATAGTTTTTTGTGTTTTTTATTGATATACCATAGTTGTGCATATTTTTGTCTTTTTAATAAATTCTGGCCAGGCGTGGTGGCTCACACCTGTAATCCCAGCACTCTGGGGGGCTGAGGCAGGAGGATCACTTGGGCTCAGGAGTTCAAGAACAGCCTGAGCAAGAGAAAGACCTGGTTTCTACTAAAAATAGAAAAATTCGCCAGTCATGGTGGCTCACGCCTGTAGTCCCAGCTATTCAGGAGGCTGAGGCAGGAGGATCGCTTGAGCCCAGGAGTTGGAGGCTGCAGTGAGCTAGGCTGACACCAGGACGCTCTAGCTAGGGCGATAGAGTGAGATTCTGTCTCAAAAAAAAAATAGGGGATATTTGTGCACAAAGACAGACACACACGAAGGGTAGACAATGTAAAGACAGAGACATAGAGAGGGGCTAGCACAGTCAGGCCCCCAACCCACTCCTCTAAGACTTGGTACAGCCTCAGGCTGCTCTTCCCTCCCCCACCCCCAAACCCCCTTCCATCCCCCCTCAGTCCCTGCAGGCCCTTCCTCCTCTCTGAGACACACACTTCCTATGGCAGTGAAATGACCCACGGTCTCCTGCCACCAGGTCCACCCCACAGTTTGGCCGGATCTCAGCTCCAGGCTTGGCTGCTGGCACAGCATGGGGTGGGGACTCAAGGAATTGCCAGGGGCCTTTGATAAGGGGAGTTCAACCTCGGTGTCCCGAAAGAAATGAAGAAAAAAGCAATAACACAAAAACAGCCGTCCACTCCAGCCCGGTGTCACAGAGCTTCCTGCCAAGCCGGAAACTGCTCGGTGCTGGGAGGTGTGGCCGTCTCCAGTCAGGGAGGCCACCTAGTGCCTGAGATCTGGTCGGGGCTGTCGGGGAGCCAAGGGCTTAATGTTATTTGATTGCATTTAATTTAAATTAACATAGCCACGTGTGGGGAGCGACCACTTTATGTGGCCCCGGTGCAGACTTAAATGATAATAGATTGTCATTATTCATGGAGTCCGTATTTGCAAATTCACCCACTCGCTGAAATTCATTTGTTGTCATTTGTAACATTTATCGTAGATGGGTACTCCCAGCGGTTTTGTAGTCATTTGCAGACATGCGCAGAGCCCAGAAAAATCTGAGCTGAGGTGGAACGAGGTGCTGCTCCCCACTCCGGTTCCAGTCCGCGCCCCAGAGAAGTGACCTTTTCTGTGTGTTATTTGGTGCCATGTTTTTTTGTATTTTTGTGCTTTTTTTTGGCGACTTCACTGTTAAAAATGGCCCCCAAGCACAGGGCTGAAGTGTGTAGTGCTGTCTAGCGTTCCTAAGTGCAGCAGGCTGTGATGTGCCTCAGGGTTACGGAAGATTCCTTCGGGTACTTGGGAGGCTGAGGCGGGAGCATTGCTCAATCCCAGGAGTTGGAGGCTGCAGCGAGCTGTGATTGCACCACTGCACTCCCGCCTGGGCCACAGATCGAGGCTCCATCTCTAAAATAAATAAGCGAACAAAAATTAAAAAAGAAAAAAGCTTCATTTAGCTATGAGTTCTAGTGCAACATTAATGAACAAACACTATATTCAATAAGATGGGTTTTAAAATCTATTACTTATTTATTTATTTTTTTTGGAGACAGGGTCTTGCTCTGTCGCCCCAGGCTGGTCTCAAAGTCCTGGCCTCAAGCGATCCTCCCACCTGGGCCTCCCAAAGTGCTGGGATTATAGGCGTGAGCCCCGTTGGGTGTTTTTAAACAAAAATATACACAAAGCAAGGTTATGTGTTGATCTGTTGATGAAAATATTGTGACCAGAGGCTGACCAGAACCTTCGTCTGTGTTCCTTCCTTCAACATTGGAGGTGACTTTCTAGAACAAAGCTACCAGGAACAATGAGAATCAGCTGTATTTTCTGAGTAGAATTTTTATCGCCTGCAGCAAAGGGCTTCCTTTCTCAAGACCCAGTCCGATGCATTCTGCAAACAGCACACCTTGAGATGGGTCCGCAGGTCAAGAAAACATCCCCAAGGGTCCCGGTAGCCCCATCTGAGCCACTGTCCCCAGAGTGCCCCATCTGGATTCCTAACATGGTGGATGCGTTCTGCCTGACCTAGAACTTCTCATATCTGGAATCGCACATTTTCATTTCGGTTTTTGTTTTTGTTTTGAGACAGAGTCTCGCTCTGTCACCCAGGCTGGAGTGCTGTGGCATCAGCCTAGCTCACAGCAACCTCAAACTCCTGGGCTCAAGTGATTCTCCCGCCTCAGCTTCCCTAGTAGATGGGCCTACAGGCGTGCACCACCACGCCCGGCTAATTTTTCTGTTTTTAGTAGAGACAGGGTCTTGCTCTTGCTCAGGCTGGTCTTGAACTTCTGGCCTGGAATGATCCTCCTGCCTTGGCCTCCCAGAGTGCTGGGATTACAGGTGTGAGCCACCGCGCCCGGCCCACATTTGGTTTTAACTCTGCCTCTCCCCACCGGGACGGTGGCTGTGAGGGCCAGCCTGTTGTGCGTGGTGGTCCCTGCCTCCTCTCCACTGCTGCACAGAATTCCAGCGCCTGAATTCAGCACAAATTATTCGTTCCACAGTGGACATTCTTGTCAAGGCTGTCGTGGACCACATGTACACATTTCTCTCGGGTGAGCACCAGCAGCGGGGTGCTGGGTCTCGGGGGAACTGCACGGACAGCTTGATAAGAAGCTGCCAAACCCTTTTCCAATGCGGCCGCACCAGCAGGGGTTAGGGTTCTGGTTGCCCCATCTTTGCCAATGCTTTGCATTTTCAATCTTCATTGGATGATTTAAAAAAAAAAGTTTTATTAGCTATAATTTACATGCCATGAAAATTACCCATTAAAGGTGTACAATTTAGTGGTTTTGATAATTTCACAGTTGCGCAGCTTATCACCAAAATCAACTTTAGAGCATTTCATCACCCCCAAAAGAAGCCCCGTCCTTGTCATCAGTCACTTCCCCCCTCCAGTCCCTGGCACCCACGAGTCCACTCCCCGTCTCTGTGGCTCTGCCTGTTCTGGACATTTCATATAAACGGAGTCTCACACTGTGTCCTCCTGTGTCTGGCGTCTCTCACTGAGCACGATGTCCTCAAGGTCCCTCCACACTGTGGCCTGTGTCAGAGCCTCGTTCTTTTTTGTGGCTGAGTGACATTCCAGTATGTGGATGCACCGCATTGTGTATGTTGGGCATTTGTTTTTTTCCCATTTTTGGCTGTTGTGAATCGTGCTGCTGGGAACATTCACGTACAAGTTATTGTGTGGCCGTGTGTTTTTAGTTTTCCTGGGTGCACACCTAGGAGTGGCACTGCTGGGTGATAAGGCAACTCCTTGTGGGTCGTTTTGAGGAATGGCTTGCCCTGCCACAAGCCCAACTCTCTTTGGAAGGCCTGGGCTCCCACCAAGCAGGGCCTCTTTCAGGCTGAGGCCACAGGCAACTAGAACAACCTCTCTGGGAAAAGGAGCTAGAAGTGTTCTGGACTCAGAGGTTTGAAGAGTTAAAACAGGAAACCCTTTTGAGAGGAGCCCAGCTCCAGCTGAACTCCCCCGGGGGCAGGGAGAACTGCAGGCCTGGGGGAGAGCTGGTGGGGTAGGTCTGGGTGGGTCTGGCCAGATAAGAGCCAGGGCTTTTCCCTGTGGCCTGAGGGCCTATGGGGGGAGGGGAGAGGCTGGTCCCCTAGAGGTCTGGCTTTGGGAGGAGGAATCCTGGGAAGAGAAGACCCTTTCAACTAAGACTAACCTTGACAATCCAGGAATCTATCTGGGACTCGCCCAGACCCTTTCAGGGACAGGGCAGTTCTTCCAGGTGGGGGCTGGACAGGAAGTGGAGGAGGTGGGGGAGGAAGGAGGCCTGGGCTCTCCTGGAAGCTCCCCCCTCCTGCACCGTCCTCCCATTCCCAGTTGAAGGGGTGGGACGGGCCTGGAGCCTCAGTTGGTGGAGCCAGATTCTGGCTCTGAGCCTTGCGGGGCCAGAGTAACGCAGCTCAGTTCTGCCCACGTCCTGGCTTCAAGGCTGGGTGCAACCGAAATCTGGAAAATGGGCTGGGAGACTGGCCTACGGCCCTGCCCTAGGGCTTCTGTAATTAAGGCAACAAACAAATTGACAAACACTGTAAAACTATTAAACCATTTCCATTTCTTTTTCTTTTTTTTTTTTTTGAGACAGAGTCTCACTCTGTTGCCCGGGCTAGAGTGTCGTGGCGTCACCCTCCCTCACAGCAACCTCAAACTCCTGGGCTCAAGCGATCCTTCTGCCTCAGCCTCCTGAGTAGCTGGGACTACAGGCATGCGCCACCATGCCCGACTAATTCTTTTCTATATGTTTTTAGTTGTCCACCTAATTTCTATTTTTTTAGTAGAGATGGGGTCTCGCTCTTGCTCAGGCTGGTCTCTGGGTCCCCAGCTCAAAAGGATCCACTCGCCTCAGCCTCCCAGTAGGCATGGCCTAAACCATTTCCATTTGAAACACACAACACAGCCCCTGGGGAGGAGAGACAAGCCTAGCCCTGCTCCCTCATTTTCACAAAGGGGTAAACCGAGGCACAGCTTTTCCCCTGGTGCCTGAGGCCCAGCAGGCCCCTCCCTGGAGTTTAGAGTTTAGTGGTTTAGCAGCTCCCAGGGCCTGGGCTCTCGGCCCCACCTCCGGGACTCCTGCCCAAGCGAAGTATCATTTTCAAAATGGTAACAAGCAAACCCATGTGGTTCCCAAACAAATGCAAGGTGAGCATGGTCCCCACTTGCCCTGAATCTTTAATGAAGGGAGCAGCTGGCTGGCTGGCAGGGCTGGGAGGTGAGGACAGAAGAGAAAAAGGCAGGCAGGCAGGGGTGCCCTGGGGCATCTCCGTGCACTGGGGCTCTGCACAGGATGGCGAACTTGTAAAACCCCAGGCTCCAAGCCTCGGTTCCTGCAAGGCCAGCGCAGGGAAGACAGAGGCCTCAGGTGACTTGGGGGAGGCTCTCCAAGCTTTGGGTGGCGCATTGGTGGCCCCCAAAAAGATATTCCCACATCCTGATCCCCGGAACCTGTGACCATGACTTTATTTGCAAAAAGGGTCTTTGCAGGTGCAATGAAAGTTCTTGAGATGAGCATACTATATTGCCCAGGGGGACCCCAAACCTGGTGACATGTGTCCTGCACTGTTTTATTAGAGAGGTCAAGGCAGGCTGTTCTGATGAAGGGACCTTGTGCAAAGTCCCCAAGGCCGGGGCGTGAAGCTGGTTTAGGGAAGGATCTCCCAGAAAGGAACAGCCTTTCAGGGGGCCAGGCCCATGTGGCCACAGATGAGGCCAGAAACTGGATGGGGACTGGTGGCCTGGGGCCTGCTGGGCGGCAGGGTGGACACTGGCCGGCCTTTACTCTAAGCAAGCCAGGAGCCCTGGGAGGGCCTCGATGGGAAGTGGGTTTTGACAGGATTCCGGTGGGGCAGACCGGTGCTTGGAACCCGGGGGGTCTCCCCCAGTGTCACCTGCCCGTCTGCTCTGAGGATGGGTACCCATCCCTGGCACAGCGCCTCAGAGAGCAAACCAAACAGAGCAGCCGGCCTGGTGGCAGCGAATCCACGGGAATGCGCGCCGGGGCTTCTCCTAAATCCTCCGGGACATTCCTGATTAGCGATCCGGGCGGGCTGGTGAGCTAGGGCCAGAGGACCTCACCGCGTGAGGCCTCCGTGGAAATCGGCAGCCGCCCCTAATCCTGGCTGGAATCCTCTGGCGGCAGCGCGCGGCGGGACTCCAAGGCTCCTGGGCCCGCGCCAGGCCCGCCCGCGGGTCTCCACGCGGGCCCGGGGCGCCAGGGTGCAGGCCTCGCTGCCGCGGAAACGTCCCTGCTGCCCCGCCCCGGGCCGGTGTGGAGGAAGAACCCCCTTTCCAGCAAGGACTCCCTGCAAACGGGTCAGGACGACTCCCCTGCGCCCGGAGCTGTGCCCAGGCTCCGATGCCCAAGGTGGTCCCCGGCTTGCAGAGCGGGTTCCCTAGCGTGCAAGGGCTGGGGGTCCCGGCTGCCCTGCCCGGGCCCTGCTCCCACCCACCCCCCGCACCTGTCAGGGAGCCACCCCCGCCCATTGCCTGGTGGACTTTCCCTGGGATCAGCGCCCTGGGGAACTAGTTTAGGGTGTTTCCCCGCTGCTGGGATGTGGGTTGGAGGCCCCTGAGGGAGGATTCAGCTCTTCTTGGTGACTGTGGGACCCAGGCCTCAGTTTCCCCAGGTGTACAGTGGGGGTGGCCGTCCACGGTGCGTGGCCCGGGCCTCAGTTTCCCTATTCCTGTAGCCAGCAGAGCGGACGGGGCCGGGCTTCGCAGCTCTGGGGCGAACAAAGGACGGTCCAGGGAGACTCCGTGGCCAGCTGTGCAAACAGCGACCTCCACCTCCCGGCGGCGCGATGACTTAGGAGTAAACGCTCAGTTTGAATCCTCCTTTTTGGCCATGTGCCCACAAGCAAGATGGAGCCTTTCAGGCTTCCTGCCCGACTCCAAGATGGCGAGGCGCCTCCCTTGGCTCTCACGCCCTAGGCGGGCGGCCTCTGCCCGATTGCAAGATGGCGGCAGCCTGGGGCAAGCACGCTTCCCGCCGCCTGACTCGCCACGTACCCACTCTCAAGATGGCTTCTCTCCGCGAAGCCATGCGCCAGACGGCGGCTCCCTCACTAATTCGACGCCATCACGTGCTCCCACCTTTTCTCCCCTCCCCCGTCTCCGTAGGACGTTTCCGCCTTCAGCCCTGACGGCCAGCCACTTCCTCCAGTAGGCTCCCGCTACCCATCTTGGCCCCGCCCCCGCACGGCTTTCTGGCCACTGGCAGGCGCCAACGGGAGCCCGCGGGGCTCGCCCCGCCCGCCGGCCGCAGCGGGAGCCAATGGGCAGCGCGCGCGGGGGACGTGTGCGGGCGTCTCCGCCATCTTGTGAGTCTATAACTCGGAGCCGTTGGGTCGGTTCCTGCTATTCCGGCGCCTCCACTCCGTCCCCCGCGGGTCCGCTTGGTGTGCCATGGACGGGTGAGTCGCCAGCGCCGCGCGCCCGCCGCCAGCCGCCAGCCGCGGCCTTCCCTGCTCGCCCCGCCGCGCCGACCCCACCTCCGTCCGCCTGTGGGCTCCGGGGCTGCCCCTCCCCCGCCGCGGCGCGCGGGAAACGGCTGTGGGGTCGGGCGAGACGGCGGCCGCCCCGGCCCGTGCCCCCGGGGCCCGCCGCTTCCGGCCTCCGCGCCCCGCCCGATCGCACGCGACCCCCTGCCCCGGCGCCCCCGGCGCCCCGCGGCCTTCCCCGCCCGGCCTCGCGCGCCCCGAATGGCCCTTCCCGCTTCCCGTCCGCGCCCCGCGCGCCTGCGCAGCCGTCCGCGCGCCCGGCGGACCCGGTGCGCGTGCGCGGCCCTCGGCGGGGGCGCGCGCCTTTCCCGCCGCGCAGACCTGGCCCGCGCCCCGACCTCCGGCGCCCCTTGGCGGCCCGGAAGGCCGGGGTGGGCTCGCGAGCCTCCCCTTGGCCCGGCTTGGCGTGGGGAGAGGCCCGGGTCACGTGCGCTCTGGCCCCCAGGCCGCAATGGTAGAGTCCAGGCAGAGTTAGGCCCAGCTTGCGGAGAGGGCGCAGCCCCGGGAGGGGCCCCGTGCGGGCGGGGGGGCCTCTCCGGGAGCCCCTGTCCGGACCCCCGCCGGGGCGCACAGTGGGGTGGTGAGGGCTGGAGGAACATCTGCTCCTCGACTCTCTGGCCGAGCTCTCCGCCTTGGCCTCCTCAAGGACCCACCTGAGGATGTGCCGGGCACGGCGCGGGGAGCGGCCTCGCGGACCGGCGGGGAAAGGCCATTTTATGTAAAGCACTTCCTGTGGCGGAGGCCCTCCCCGGGAACGGGCAGCGGGAGAGGCTGCAGATGCTTTGCATTCTTTAAGTTTTTCATTGGCTTGGTAACTTCTAGGTTTTGGTTAGGAAGCAGCCCCCGAGCTTTTGTGTGTTATAGCGAGGGGCGGAAGCCCCTGCAGTGGGTCTGCAGGCCCTAGAATGAGTGGAAGTTAGGTGGTCCTGCGACAGCAGGCGGGACTGGGGCTCCAGGCTCTGAGGCGCCACACTTTGGCTATCGGTGCCCTGAATTTGCCTCCCTGGGGCAGGAGGAGGTTGGGAATGCCAGGGACAATGCCAGGGACTGGGCAGGTGCAGGTGGGCGCTGCCTTCCGGTGAGTGCCGCTTTAGGGAGGCCAGGTGCCTTTGGAGGACCCTCCTGGACAGACATCCTCTGAGTCACGTAGGGCCTTGCAGGGCTCAGTGTTTTGCGTTGGGAGCTGGTCCTCGTTGAGTTGCCAGCAGCTGCAGGGCCGGGGCAGCCATGTTTCCCGAGGAGGGGAGAAAGTCCAGTCAGGCAGAGCCAGGGTTGATGAGTAACTTGGGTTGTATTCCGGCAGGTCTGTTAATTTTAACCATCCGTTTCAGCTGCCACCCCCGTCCTTCCGTAGTGGGTTAAGCTCCCCATGTGTTGAGAGTCACTTTCTAGAGTGGGTGACTCTAGAGCACCCCAGCCCACCCCTGCCCGGGTGGAAGCTCTGCCTGTGAGTTTGCCGCTTTCTCGGCCTGTCCCAGGCATTTCCAGTTTTATAGAAAGGAAACAACACACTTGAACTTTAACTGCAAGCATCCAGCATCCCTCCCGTAGCTGTTGAAGGGGGGTGTCTTTTGTCTTTGGACCTTGGGTGCAGCAGGGCAGGGCCTGGGGTCCTGCTGGGAGGGACAGGCACTAAAGGACAATGGTGGCCCCTTTTCAAGTTGATTAAGTGGAAGGCTCAGTTCCCTGCCCTTCTGAGCTTTCTAGCTAGTGGGGGGCCCTGTGCAGCCAGAGGGAGCCCCACTGGTGCTGCGGTGCGACTGCTGCTCCTGCTGCGGTGGTGGGTGGCAGGGGCGACCTCCAGACCCCGCTGGCCCTCCAGGCCTCTTCCTGCCCGCTGAGTGGCACACCTCGCTAACGTTTTCTCCTTTTCTCTCTACAGCATTGTCCCAGATATAGCAGTTGGTACAAAGGTAGGCATTTCTCACTTTGCTTCTTGGTTATGCTCACTGGGCCTCGTCCCCTACTGCTGGTTTAGACTGGAGGGCACTGTTTTCATTCCTGAAGCGACACACTCCCATCGGTTTACTGTTTGGACTAGGGTGATAGGGTTGGCAGGCCAGGAGCTCTTGAAAACATGAGAGGTTTGAGCCCTGTCAGCACCGGGTTGTACAGTTCCAGGCTGTCACGTGGGTTTCCAGTGGTTAGATTGGGTGGCCAGGCCCTCAATTCAGAATCCGTCCTTCATCTTTTACGGCCACAAGCCTTGGTTTTGGACCTCTTCTGCCCTGAAAGTCAGAGGCAGCGAGAATGCTGCTTTTAAGTAGGCTGTCTCGGTTTCGATAGGAAGAGTCACCTGTCTTTGGAGGGGAGGTCTGGTCAGACCCTGAACATTTGATGGGGTGAGTGGTGGGAGGGGGCTGGGAGGTGCTGGGGCTCTTGATACTGTGTCTTTTAATGGCATAGTGGCTCAGGGCAACTGTTGCATGTGAGCTCTGAAGTCCAGAGCTGGGAGGAAGGGGCGCTCTGTTTCCCTGTGAGGTAAGAGCTGGGACAGCCTGTCAGCTTGTGGCTTTGTTTTCCTCTCTCCCAGTTGAGGACCAGACTTTGTGCATTTGAGGAAAGGGGGGTCACAGCCTGGTGTGTGAAGTACAGGGAGGCCCGGCTTTCCTCCAGGGTTGCGGGACTTGGGCCTTGGGTCTTGGCTGGCCATCAGCACGGTGCTGGTTAACTCAGTCTCTGGCAGTTGCCATTACCTTCCTGTTTCAGCTCCACTTGTGGTTTGGGGATGCTCCCTGACTTTAAGGCTTGCCCCCCTGAGCCTTCTGCAGGGCGAGCCTGCCATGGTGTCTTGAGCAGACGGCAGGCTGGTTGCTGGTTTCTTAGTTGGTGGTGCCTGGACCGGTTTCGGTTTTTCCCAAACGGACAGGGACTGCTGTCTTTACAGGCCGCCTGCCCCGATCTTCCTGCAGATAAAACCTGTTTGTTCAGTGTCGGGAGGAGGGAGAGGGACTTTCGTCTGAAGCACTTGTAACAATCACTGAATATGTCTGGCTTGGAAGTAATCCTCTTCCTGGCTCCTGTGGGAGCAGCTTTCCAGCTGGATCAGCTCTTAGACGCCAGGGGCCGGTCTTCGGAACCCCTCCTCCTGCTCCCGGGGGGCTTGTTGGTCAGATATGGAAGCCAAACCTAGACATGATAGAAACCTGGAGGCTTTGGTGCCTGAAGCAGCACCTGCCACTTGGAGGTTGGTCCCCCTGCCAGCACAGCCCCTGGCCAGAGGGAAGGTGGGCGGGGCTGTGCCCAGGGCTGTTCTGGGCATCCAGGTGTCCCCATCATTCAGCCTCGGGGAGGTATGGCTGTCCTGTGCCCACACCTGGCCTCTGTTGTCCTTATCCCAGGATTAGAATGGGCTTCTTCTGTAAGCGAGCGGGTTGAAGACCGTCAGTGTGTGGGGCCCGAGCTGTTGATTGAGAAGTGAGGGCCCTGCCACTCACTGCAGTCCAGGTGCCAAGCAGGCCTCACTTGGGGGCTTTTCCTGTCGGCACTCGGCAACTTCGGGCCTCGTGCCAGGATGTCCTGGTGTTCCCCGCCAGCCTGGCCCTTAAGGCAAGGTGGTGGGACCTCACCCGAGCCTCCATCTGATTGGTTCTGCCCTGGCCTGGCTTGTGTTCCCCCAAGGCGCTGGGTGTCTCCATGCTTCGGGGTGCTGCTGGCTAGCTGCGTCTGTGTCAGCCCCCAGTGGGCACAGAGTTTGTCTGCCACAGACGGTTGTGGGCGCGCCAGCCGTTGGCCCATGGGAACACGATTAGGGCCTTGGGCAGGCGGCCAAGAATACTCTCCGAGGAAATTCTGGCCCCGCCTGCTACTCCAGTCAGAAACGGAAGCCAAGATGCCCTTTTTAAGGTTTGTGCAGCCGGCACATGGGAACCGCATGGGTGCCTGGCCCCTGGCCAATGGGGGGAGGGCTGGCCCTAGTGTCCCATATGAGCTGCTCTGGGCTCCCCCAGCCTCTGAGCAGGAGGGGGCCGAGTGACTTCGGTGCCAGTGCTGGGAAGGCCCGGGGGCGAGACCGTGCCTCTCAGGTGCCCTGCCCGTGCTGGGCACGCCTGTCTTTCTCATCACCTGGCTTCCCCACGTGGACGCTGGTGCAGCTCAGCGGGTGCTGACAGCCTTCTTCCCGCACTGTGTGCAGCCCACTTTGCTCGCACAGGACAGGTGGCTAAAGCCCAGGCCCCTGGACTTGGCATGGGGGCCTGGGCTTGACATGGGCATGAGGTGCAGAGATGAGGGCTTGTTTTGGGCATTTCTCTTCATTTATCCCTGATCTGTATTCGTTCTTTGACCCTGAAGCTGGGAGTTTCCCCTCCTAAGCCTTTGCAGGTTTTCAGGTGCTTGTTCTGGGGGCCTCGTAGTATTTGCCTTGGGCTTGGGGGGAGCTGCTGGTGGTGCATGGCCTGGCCTCAGGGGCTCGCCCACAGCAGTGAGGGCTGCCCCGCTTCTTGGGTCCTTCCCACCCGGTCTCCAGACCTGGCCTTCTAAGTGCGGTGGGCTGGGGGCATGGAGGAGCCCCAGGGCTTCGGGAGGGGGTGCTGGTGGGTGGTCACAGCTACATCCCCCCTGGCCTGGGCCCTGAGGTCTGTGTGGGAGTGAAGGGAGGAAGCCCGCTGGCCTTGCCGTCCAGGCCTGGGGGACAGTGGAGCTGGGGCAGTGGTGCCCTGGTTTGCACACTAGTTTCTCTGCACATGACTGCTTGAGGGGTGGGGGTAGGGGGTCTCGTTTCTTGGCCCCACCCTGCTGCTGCCCAGGGACAGGGCCCTTCCTCTGCTCCCCACCCTTGCCCTCGTAGCTGGGAGCACAGTGGGTGGCTTGGGGGGGGTGCTGTCCTGGGGTGCCTGGGGGCTGCCACTTAGGCCCCCGCTGCCGCGCTGTATAGGTCGATGCTAGCAGCGCCTGTTAAGTCCTTGTGCTTCAGGGTCCTCAGACTGCGTTTCTGTTTTCCGTGTAACTAAGGACAGTCACCAGCATCTTCTCCAGTTTCACTTTTTGAATAAACTTGTGTGTCTTCAAGCCTCGCAGAAGGGGGGACATCTGCTTTCCTAAGTCCAGGGTCTCCCAGTGTCATTCTTAGGGGTGATTCAGTTAGATTGGAAATAATGAGAACACAAATTGTCTTTGGAAAAAAAATGGAGGAGTCAAAGTGGGGGGTGGGGCGGGGTTTTGAGCTTCCCTCCTCCCGTTCGCAAGCCCAAGTTGAGTGAGCGCCCGCCGCTACTGGATAGCGCCGCCCGCCGCATAAAGAGGTAGTGTTTCCAGTCGCCCAAAAGTGTGCCGGGGCCCTGGCTCGGGTTTCCTTGGGGGCTGGGAAATAGGATGACTCCTGCTGTTGGAGAGCGGGGGCGGGGCTCTGTCCAGCCGCCTGTCTGGACTCCCAGGTCCCTGCTGTGCTCCTGTGCGCAGGCTGGCTCCACCTGGCTGGTAGCTGGTGGTGGGAGGCCCCAGGCCTGCAAGGAGGGCGGCCATACCCATGGATGCCACACCCATGGATGTGGGAATGGTACAAGCAGAGCCCTGCAGGTGGCAGCCTCCCAGCCCCACTGGCCGAGTCTCCCAGGGTTCCAGGATTTGGAAAAGTGGCAGTGTCTGGGTTGTTGGGACCTGGGCTCCGGGTGTGGCAGGTGGGCACTCGATGTCTCTAGAGACTGGCCAGTGGTAGGGTGGGGCCAGGCCTTGGCAGTGAGAGTGGTCGGGGGTGCTCAGAGAACAGCAGGCTGCGCAGGTCGTCTTGGGCCTGGAGGGCTGAGGGTCTCCGGCCAGCGGAAGCAAGTGCAGGTCAACACTGTTCTTGTCTCTTCCAGCGGGGATCTGACGAGCTCTTCTCTACTTGTGTCACTAACGGACCCTTTATCATGAGCAGCAGCTCAGCCTCTGCAGGTAACACCACTTGCCTGGAGCGTGGCCTGAGGCCACAGCCAGGGCCCCACCTGGTTTGTGGTGTTTTCCTCACCAGTTGAGATCCTGTACCGGCCGGCCATCTTAACCTGGCCTTGAGTCGGTACCTCCCGTGTGTGGTTCACGCTGGCCACAGCCCACACTGCAGTCCCACTGGGACTCGGGCTGCAGAGTGTTGTGAGGGTGACGTGTAACGGTCCATACTCACCCTGGATTTGTAGGGGAGGGCTGGCATAAACCCTAACCCTGGCACGGTTCCCGTACAGCTCCCTGGGAGCCCAGGGGGACTCTGGGAGGACAGCGGCGGCAGGGAACCTGCCAGTTCGCGGGTCTCACCCCAGCCCCGCTTTTCAGCAAATGGAAATGACAGTAAGAAGTTCAAAGGTGACAACAGAAGCGCCGGTGTCCCCTCCAGAGTGATCCACATCCGCAAGCTCCCCAGTGACGTCACCGAAGGGGAAGTCATCTCCCTGGGGCTGCCCTTTGGGAAGGTGACCAACCTCCTGATGCTGAAAGGGAAGAACCAGGTACCTGCCGCCTGGCGAGCCTGGGCTCCCTCCACGAGGGCCGTGGGCAGGCGCGGGGGCTTGTGTGGGGCCGGCCGCTCACAGCCTCTCCCACAGGCCTTCATTGAGATGAATACCGAGGAGGCCGCCAACACCATGGTCAACTACTACACCTCGGTGACGCCCGTACTGCGTGGCCAGCCCATCTACATCCAGTTCTCCAACCACAAGGAGCTCAAGACCGACAGCTCCCCCAACCAGGCTGTACGTCCCCACCTGGGGAGGGGCCGGTGGGGTGGGCTGGGCCGCATGGGGCTGCGACCCACGGCAATGCCTCCCACAGAGGGCCCAGGCGGCCTTGCAGGCAGTGAACTCGGTGCAGTCGGGAAACCTGGCCCTGGCCGCCTCGGCCGCCGCTGTGGATGCGGGGATGGCGATGGCCGGGCAGAGCCCCGTGCTCAGGATCATCGTGGAGAACCTCTTCTACCCCGTGACGCTGGATGTGCTGCACCAGGTGAGGTGTCTGTTGTGGCAGAGTAATGCTTCGCTGGTGGTGGCAGGTGCCTACCTCGGGGCCGGGCGGGGGCACAGGCCCTGGAGGGGTGAGGGACCTTGCTGGTAAGTGCTGGGCAGGGGTTCAGGGCTGTCCTCGGGCACTTGCAGATCTTCTCCAAGTTCGGCACGGTTCTGAAAATCATCACCTTCACCAAGAACAACCAGTTCCAAGCTCTGCTGCAGTATGCGGACCCCGTGAGCGCCCAGCACGCCAAGCTGGTGAGTGGAGGTCCCGGGGACGCCTGCCCCGGGCCCCAGCCGTGGCTTACCCGCCCCTTCTTGCAGTCCCTGGATGGGCAGAACATCTACAACGCCTGCTGCACGCTGCGCATCGACTTTTCCAAGCTCACCAGCCTCAACGTCAAGTACAACAACGACAAGAGCCGGGACTACACACGCCCAGACCTGCCCTCCGGGGACAGCCAGCCCTCGCTGGACCAGACCATGGCTGCGGCCTTCGGTAAGACGCCGCCCGGCATGGCACTGAGTGTGTGCAGCAGGATCTGTCAAGGGTCACTCTGAGTCAGTCTGAGCAACTCGGAGGCCTGGCAACCCAGAGCCGGGCGCCCGGGCCGTGTGCACAGGGGAAAGGCTGCCTCACTCAGTCAGTGCCCAGAAGGCCCGGGCGGCATGTGGCCCTGGGCTCCGCACCCAGGGAGAGTCGGCTCTCGCGCTCCTTGCACGGCCAGCACAGCACAGTCCAGTGCACCCCACGTCTGGTACATGCACCCCCTGCCCCCACAGAGCAGCGGATCTGCCCGCGAAGGCTCTCCTTGGGGGTCGCCCACCAGCCGGGTTTGGGGCTCACCCAACACGCACGGCGCTTGCTCGCGGTGAGTTGTGGGTGCAATGATTAGTGTCTCATTTATTTCTAGGTGCACCTGGTATAATCTCAGCCTCTCCGTATGCAGGAGCTGGTTTCCCTCCCACCTTTGCCATTCCTCAAGCTGCAGGTATTCAAACACTTGATCTTGGTTCCCCACAGCCGACTGCATGCCCACACACCTTTCCAGCGCTCGCTTCCACGGGCAGCCGACGTGGGCTGGCTGGGCCCCAGGGAGTGTCCGGCCACGGGCCCTTCCTGGGAGAGGGGCAGTCAGCGCAGGGTCCCTGCTCCACAGAGGCAGCTTGTGCAGGGCAGTCAGCAGGGCTGTGGAAGCCCAGGTGTCAGGCCCTGGTGTTGGCAAGAAGCCGCTAACCGCACAGTCTTTGTGGTCTGGTTCCCTTCAAGCATCTCCGGGGCGAGCTCGAGGACCGCAGTGGTTGGAGGGATGTGTCCCTAGTAGATTGCATTTGAGTGCCTGGTAAGCGAGTGGCCTCCCAGGCTGAGTGGCATGAGCCGGCGGCAGCCGCGGACACATGTGTGTGTGGCCCCGCGCCTTCCCGCTTCCCTCCTGGGCCGGGTGACCTGCCCAAGTGCTGACCGTGGACGGAGCAGCGCGTGCCCGTCCTGCGTGCCTGGTCTGCATGGAGGAGTGGGCACCAGCATGCGCACGCCGGGCACGACCCGGGACAGGCCCTGCTTGCAGAGGGCCCGTGTCTGCATTTACGGAACTGGAGCTTTTTTGTGCTGTCTGGGCGCATGCAGATGGGTCCAACCCCAGCACAGCATCTGTGCTGTGAGGAGAGGTGGGTGCGCTGGTGCAGGAGCCAGCCGGTGTGGCTGTGCCACGGGGTCTGGGGTGACCCCACAGGTATCCTGGGTAGAGCCAGATGCCACCTTCATCGCGGTTTATGCATGAGGACGGGAAGGTGTCTGCGTTCTCCCTCTTGGTGGTAGAACGAGGGCGCCACTGCTCATTTCCTGACCGCCTCTTCCTTTTCAGGCCTGTCTGTTCCTAACGTTCACGGAGCCCTGGCCCCCCTGGCCATTCCATCGGCAGCGGCAGCAGCGGCGGCGGCAGGCCGGATTGCCATCCCCGGCCTGGCAGGGGCAGGAAACTCTGTCCTGCTGGTCAGCAACCTCAACCCAGAGGTATGTGGGTTTCTCTCCCAGGCTGTTCTCCTAGGAAAGTGCGCAGGGGTGGTTGTGCTCGGTCGTGGGTCTTAGCGGCCGTGCTGGAGAACAGGTGTGTCCTCGGGTCAGCACAAATGCCCGCCACCCCCGTCCCGGGTCGGCGCTGCCCTCCCTGCGCGTCTGCAGCTGGTCCCGCGCAGCCCGCTCTGCTGGCATCACTCACGTTACTCTCCTTTCCCAAGACGGCTTTGAGTTTTCCTGTTTTCTTTAACAACTTGATTTGCATTTTCAATTTCATAATAATTCAGAGTTGAAATATTTTTTGTTATCCAAAGGCAATCTAAAAATTAATTAGAGCCAAGCAGGGTGCGGTTTAGAGACCCGGTGTGTGCCCTGCACGTCCTCTGGGTGAGCCTGGGCGTCGGCAGCCCGCAGGCGGACGTGTCCACTGTCTGAATGGTGGATTTTTATTTGTCAGAATGGCTAAATTTGGCTTGGAGAGCTTGGATGAGATAATACAGGCTCGAAGCACTTAACTCCTGATTGATGGGGTTAGCGTTTAATCAACATCTCAGACTCTTTTGATCTGTCTGACGACTCCTGTGACTTTCTCTGAGGCTCTGAAGGCGGGCTGGTGCTGACCTCCCGCCCACCCCTGCCTCTGCCTCCTCGTCATGAGCTGTCACTATCCATCTAGCTTGTCCTGAGCTAGACACCTAGTGAAGCTGTGAACTAACAGACTCAACTCCTTCACTGCCTGTAATCGTGGTCAGAGACTCAATCTGTGCACAGCCGCAGGAGACGGCACTGCCCACCGGGCGGGAGTGGGTGCACCGGGCCGCGCTCGGACGAGGTTGGGCGTCCTGGGCTCCGGCCTGCAGTGGGACAGAGCCACCCCCGAGGCAGCTCCTTCCGTGGGGCGTGGTGTGGAATGGCCTGTGGAGGACCTGGGCAGTATCTTCTCCTGCGGGCTGTGTGAGTGAGGTGCTTTCTTATCGTGTGTTCCTTGAGGTAGACCTGTAACTTGTGATGTGTGTAGAGCGTGACTGGTGGAACACTACCTGATTTTCTTATGTATTTACTGACCTGTGTTTTTTTGCTACTTTTTTTTCTTTTCTCCCCTTCCCCTCTCCCAATTTTTTTTCTTGCCCTGATCCGGAATTTCTTTGCCAACTGACTGCACGGTACTTCTGCTTCCTGTTGTTGCTTGAAACAAAACAAAAACATAAATAAATAAAAACAAAAATTCCCCCTCAAACCCTGCTCTCCGGAAACCAACCTGCCCTTGAATATTAACATCCTGACAACTTCATCATCCATCAACCACTGCACGCCTGCGGGGACTGTCTTCCTCGTGGTGGACGATTGGCAACTCGCCCCCCTGACCTCTCCCTCTCCCCTGTCCCTCCGCTGCCTTGCTCTGCTGTTCTCTAAAGAGAGTCACACCCCAAAGCCTCTTTATTCTTTTCGGTATGTTATCATTCACACTTTTATTACCTTGTTTTCATTTAATTGAGGTTATTTTCATGCCCTGAGACGTACTATGAGTTTGCAGTCCGGCTCTCTGCTCCCTGGCATTCTGCCTCGTTGTATGGTTTGCTTCTGGTTTGCGTATTTATTTTGGTCCCTAGATACGCATGGTTTATTGCCCTGCATGCTTTTCAAAGAGTAAAACATGTTGGTAGCATGCTGAAGTGATCATTCCTTGGCAATTATCTGTCCTGGAGTTATGACTTTGCTGAACTCAGTGGCTCCTGTTAACGTGCCTGGTGGCTGCTAGACACAGGCGCCCCAGGGGCAGCATAAGCAAACCCGGCCGGGCTGAGCCGAGCCTTGAGGGGTGCGCGGGGTCTAGGAGGGCAGGCGGGGAGACGGGAGGGCGTCGGTAGGGACTCAGAGGCCTCCTCGTGCCTGGACTTTTGAAGGCGTTTACGGAGACGTGCAGAGGGTGAAGATCCTCTTCAACAAGAAGGAGAACGCCCTGGTGCAGATGGCCGACGGCAGCCAGGCCCAGCTAGGTGAGGGCTGGAGGTGGGGCGGGGCCAGGGGTGGGGGAGCTGCGGCCAGCCTTGGGCGCCTGGTCACACCTGTCCCCCTCCCTGTCCAGCCATGAGCCACCTGAATGGGCACAAGCTGCACGGGAAGCCCATCCGCATCACGCTGTCCAAGCACCAGAACGTGCAGCTGCCCCGCGAGGGCCAAGAGGACCAGGGCCTCACCAAGGACTACGGCAACTCGCCCCTGCACCGCTTCAAGAAGCCCGGCTCCAAGAACTTCCAGAACATCTTCCCGCCCTCGGCCACCTTGCACCTCTCCAACATCCCGTGAGTCCCTGGAGCGCGGGGTGGGTGTGACGGGTTTCAGAGCTCGTGAGGTCGTCCTTCCCGTCCAGGGCTTGGGCCCGGTGCTCACAGAGCATAGGTGGAGCATCCCGGTTAATCCAAAAGCCAAGATGCTGCTGTATCTGAAGTTTTTTGAGCACCGAGGAGAAATGTTCCTTGCAGCATTTGCTTTTTTTCGCCCCCAGAGTAATGCAAATATTTAGAAATCCAGATCAGTTCTGGTTCCAGGCATTTTGGATAGGGACGCTTAACCTGTAGTAAACGTAGATTTTAACGTAGATGATGCTTTTTGTCAAACTTTCACAAAAGAAAATTCATGAGGAGAGGCACCACTTTGTATTTTTGCAAACCTGGCGGACATCTGATTTATAGAAGCTGAGTGGAGTCTTTGCTCTCCATGCTGTTTCTGGTCATTGTGAGAGGCCCCCACGCCTGCCCACGCCCCGCTAAGGGCCACAGGGGCGCAGTCCCTGTCAGCATGGCCGGCTCACGCCCCATCTCCCACAGGCCCTCGATATCTGAGGAAGATCTCAAGATTCTCTTCTCCAGCAACGGCGGGGTCGTCAAAGGGTTCAAGTTCTTCCAGTGAGTATGCGCTGGGTGCCGTCCCGCCCCTGGGCTGCCCCTCGGCCTGTGCTGACCCTGTGTCTTGCAGGAAGGACCGCAAGATGGCCCTGATCCAGATGGGCTCCGTGGAGGAGGCGGTCCAGGCCCTCATCGACCTGCACAACCACGACCTCGGCGAGAACCACCACCTGCGGGTCTCCTTCTCCAAATCCACCATCTAGGGCGGGGCGCCCTCGGCCGGCTCCCTGGCGACAACTTCCATCATTCCAGAAAAAAGCCACTTTAAAAAGCAGCTGAAGTGACCTTAACAGACCAGAGATTTTATTTTTTTAAAGAGAAATCAGTTTACCTGTTTTTAAAAAAATTAAATCTAGTTCACCTTGCTAACCTTGTGGTGACGGTGACAGCTCAGGCTCTCGGTGACTGCGGCAGGAGTTCACCGGCCCCGTGCCTGGGGCCAGACCACGGGCCGTGCCTTGCCGGGCGTGTCGGGCGTGGGGCCTGCAGGTGGGCGCCCCAGACACGCCTGGCCTTCTGTGCCTTAACAAACCTGCTCCTGCGGCCGCACACCCACCCTGTGTCGGGGCGCCGAGGGGGTGGGTCACACCGCAGTGAGTGCAGAGCGGCCTCCGCAGGCTCCTGCAGGATCATGTGCCTGAGGCGTGGCAGGAGACCTGCGCCCCAACACCCCCACCTAATCAAGTGACGTGATTCTCCCCCAGCCCCGACCCAGGTGCCCCCCAGGCCGAGGGCACCGTCCTGTCGCTTCTTCAGCTTGGGAGCTTTTCATCGTAATCTTTGTATTATACTTTGATGCAGTTGCAGACATCTGTGCCTAGCAATATTTCCAGTTGACCAAATATTCTAATCTTTTTCATTTATATGCAAAAGAAATAGTTTTAAGTAACTTTTTATAGCAAGATGATACAATGGTATGAGTGTAATCTAAATCTTCTCGTGGTATTACCTTGTATACTGTGCTTTTATTTTATTCCTTGTAATTAAGTCACAGGCAGGACCCAGTTTCCAGAGAGCAGGGGGCCAGCCCTGGGCACAGGCAGCCCCGGGTCCTTCCTGGGAACCCCTCAGGGAGGGGCCCCTGCTCCCACCTCCAGTTGCCTTACTCCGCCTCACTTGTAATTGCCTAGAAACAAGCTCTCAGACTTTTCAGGGTTTTTTTTTTTCTTTTCCTTCAAATTTTGGACCAAAGTTTCGTTGTTTTTTGTCTGCCTCCGATGCTGGGACCCAGATGGTGGGACAGGCGTCCCGAGTCTTAACTGTTCCGTCCTCCGGCCTGTGCAGGGCTGGGGGGCCCTTGGATCCCAGAGTTTCCATAAAGGAGTGTTAACAAGGGTGTAGATATTTATAATTTTTTATACCTGTTGTAGGACGTGAGGGGCAGCAACACGTGGTTTTTTACAGTGACACAGATGTATATTTTGATAACAGCGATTCCGATTCCAGGCTCAGTATTGTGACGTGGAGCGAGCAGTGACCACAGCACATTCCATTGCCCGTCCCGATGGCGTGTAATGCAGAAAGAACTCGATTAAAACAGTTTTATAACAAATTTTACCTTTTCTGTAGACCTCTTTATTGCTGTTCACATTGTAGAAGGCCCTTGGGCCGGTCTGTACTTGGACTTTGAATAAACTCCTCTGTACCCTGTGCTGGTTTCCCTCTTCATTGGGCCTGTTTTGTCTCCTCTGTCTCCTTCCTGTGCACGTTTTCCTTTCCATCCACTCTCCAGGGCCGGCCCAGACCCGCAGGGCAGGGCGGCAAGGCCACCAGTGCTTGCTGGGGCGGGCCTAGGGGAGGGGTGGGGCGTGTGGGCGGGTTCGCACCAAATGACTCGGGAGCCTCGACTCATGGATCTGCCTCTTTATTGATTTGAAGCGCTCACCCCCAGCCCCTTGTCCCCCCGACCCGGGCACCACTGCACCTCCCCCCCGGCCCCCATGGGGCCTACCGACCCCTGGGCGAGTGCAGCCCTCAGTCCTGGAACCTGCGGGCTTGCATCTTGCGGTAGTAGCTCTCCACTTCCGCCTCGCCAGCCTCCCGCTCTGCCAGCACCAGGCCGCCCGTGTGGCGCCGAAGCGTAGACTCCCGGCTGGCCGGCCCCAGCGCCCCGTCGGCCGTGCCCAGCGGGGGCAGGCCCTCGCCCGTGGCCAGGTTGACAGTGGCCACGGCCCCAAAGCGTGGCTCCTCCTGGTCCACGTCACTGATGGACGACCCGGGGGACACGCCTGGCGGCCTGGACCCGCCACGGAAACCGCGAGCCAGGTCCCCCAGCTCGTACCCACCCTCGCCCTCCACGCCCTTGGCCCCGCCGCCCGCCGCCTTCCACTCCCAGGGTGCGTTACCCGCGGACAGGTGGACCACAGGGTGGTGGGGCGCGTGCGCGTCGATGGTGACGATGCTGGCCGAGTCGCGGTCGGATGGCGACCGGTACTGTGAGGAGTCGGAGCTGGCGCTGGAGGACGAGGCGGTTTCCGCAGCCTTGGGGCCGGGCCCGCCCGAGGCCTTGGACATGGCGATCACCTGCAGCAGCCGTGGGGGGTTGGCCACGCGGGGCGGTGTCGTGCCAGAAGCCACGGCAGCCCCGCCCTTCTCAGCCATCATGAGCCACTTGGCACGGACAGTGGCACTGCTCTTTGGGGACAGGCTGGCCCCCGCCTGCACCCCCTCCTCGGGGATGTGCACCAGTGGCTGCGGGCCGGCCCGAGGCGGGAGAATGACCCGCGGCCCAAGACCCGGCCGAGCCTGAACAGTGGGGTAGAGGGAGGGTGGAGTGGGACCATCCTCCTCTTCCTCCTCTTCCTCTTCCTCCTCCTCCTCTTCTTCCTCCTCCTCCTCCTCTTCTTCTGCCATGGGCTCGGCCGGTGCCCGGAGGTGCCCAGGGCTGGCCTCGTCGGGCAGCCCCAGGCCACGGCCCTCCAGAGACTTCTGCTTCCACTCACTGATGAGCTGCTTGGAGCGGGAGGCGTCAAGCGGCACGTGGATGGTCATGTGGCGGCGGGCGGGGTCGTCTAGGGAGGGAGTGCTGACGCGGGGCAGCGTGTTGCTGAAGGTCACCATGTTCTCCTTGCCCATGGGGCTGCGTGGCGCCAGCAAGTCCACATCCACGCTGGCCCGCTTCAGGCTGCCCAGAGACGTCTTCTCCCGGGCCACGGGCCGCGGCACACCCTCCAGCCGCCCGGGGGGGCCCAGCTCATCTGTGCTCACAGACTTGTTCTGCTGGTAAACGGAGTCATGGCCCCGCTGCGTCAGGGCCCGCAGCGCGTCCTTGGCAGGTGCAGGGGCTCCTGGTTTCTCTGCAGGAGGGGCCTGGAAGTTGCCCACTGCGTGGCAGGCCTGGTGGGGAGAGGAGAGCCAGGCGTGAGGCCACCCCTGCCCAACTTGCCACCCAGGAGCCTGAGGGTGGAAGCAAGTTTGTCCCCAGGGGGAGTGAATTCCAACCCTAAAGTCGCAGACACTGACATTGGGGAAGGCACTTCAGAATGCCCTGGGCAGGGCTGCGTCCCCACCAGACCCCCGCGGCTCACCAGGTAGGCAGCGATGCCAGCACCGATGAGGAAGCCGGCGTAGACATCCACGGGGTGGCTGCGGTACTGTGTGATCTGAGTGAGCCCGCAGACGCCCGCGGCGATGGCAAACGCAAACACCAGGATGGGCTTGAGCAGCTTGGTGGTGTCCGAGATGACCGAGTTAAAGTACATCTGGGGGCACGGCAGGGTGGAGGGTCAGAACGGCTGGTGGGTGGCACGGGCAGGGGCTGTGGGGGCCACACTCACCGACACGTAGACCGCGGCAAAGGCTGACAGCGTGGCGTGCTGGGACGGGAAGGTCTTCCTGCAAGAGGAGCCCGATGTGAGCACCACTGACTCTGGGGCTTTGATTCCAGTGGCCTCCCATGCCTCAGTTTCCCCGTATGTTCACAGGAGGTGGAAGGAGAAAGGGGTGTGACGTTTCCACCCAGGGCGTTGAGAGCTTGGCTCACCTTGCGGACAGGATGGCGTGGGTGTCGCGGCCAGAGCAGATGTCCTGCGTGATATAGGGGTTGACCTCACACGACGTGCCCAGCATTGTGTAATTGGGTTTGCAGACCGTGAGGAAGAAGGGCGCGTGGTAGCCTGTGGCCAGCTGGATGACATCGGTCACCAGGGCTGTGGCACAGAGGCCGAACACGTGGACACCTGTGGGACAGGAGGGTCAGGGCCGGGGGAGGGAGTCTGTGGATTTAGGGCGGGGCCAGGCCACTGTCCAGCAACTCACCCACAAACCGGACGGTGCGACGCAGGAAGGAGTTGAAGTTGCAGCCTCCGGCGTTGATGCTGCCCTCGGTCCCGCCGAGGCCCCCGCCGCGGCCCCACAGCCGGGACTGCAGACAGTACAGCATGCCCTCGCCGACCATGATCTGCCCGACAGGGACGTCTCAGGCGGGCTCGTGGCCGGGGGCGCCCCCAGGTGAGCCCGGGCCTCTGGCTCCGCATACTCACCGAAGCGGCGGGCGCAGCAAAGGCCAAGCTGAGTAGCATGAGCAGCGGGATGAGCTCCTCGTTGGTCTCCACGTACGGCATGGACAGCGTGCGGTCGTAGCACTGGAAGCCCACCTTGGCCGGCTTGAAGAGGTCAGTCAGCTCCAGGAAGTAGAGGGACACGATGGAGGAGGCCACGATGGGCAGCTGTTGGGAGAGGGCTGGGTGGGTCCCCTGCACTCGCCACTGAGTCATCCACCCATCCCTCCACGAGCTCAGGTTGTTGGACGCACCCATGCGTAGCTCCAGCCAGCACCAGGGCCATTCTTGCACCTGTGACATAATTCATCCACCCACAGGTTCCCAATCCATCCACCATCCGTCCTCCATCCGCATCTGTCCATCCATCCACCCAGCCTCCCAGCCGTCTATCCACCCTCCCAACCTTCCACCCATCCACCCACCCACCCACTCATCCATCCTCCCAACCACCATCATCCTCCATCCGCATCTGTCCTCATCCTTCATCCTCCAACCTCCGTCTTCCCATCCATCCTCCACCTACCCATCCATTAATCCATCCTCCCATCCATTTATCCATCCATCCATCCATCCATCCTCCACGCATCCTTGATCCACCCATCCAACACGCATTTACCCATCTATGCGTTTCATTCACTTTCTCCCTCCAGATACCCGTGGCCTTCTTGAACAACCTTTAAACAGCAAACACATTCCTGCCTCTGGGCTTCCCCCTTTCTCCTCCCGAGCCTGTGACGGGCTTCCCTTGGACACCCACCCTGCTCTCCAGCCATTCTCAGAGGGCCCTCTCTGGCCCCCAGACCCCCACGTGCCAATCTACCACGGAGCCCTGAGAACAGCGTCTGGCACACGGTAGGTCCTTAATGAACGGATTTGCCGAGTCACTCGTTCATGCATCCTGGTCTTGTGGCCCCCACGTGTTGGGCACGGACCACACATCCTATTCCTGAACACTCACAGCGCCCTGTGAGGTACAAAGTGAGCATCACCAGGAGCAGTGGTGCTGTAATCCCACCTACTTGGAAGGCCGAGGCGGGAGGAATGCTTGAGCCCAGGAGTTCAAGACCAGCCTGGGCAACATAGCAAGACCCCGTCTCAAATTTTAAAAGGTATTTAAAAAGTAAGCATCATCACCCCCTTTTACAGATGGGAAACATGTTCAGGGAAGCTGAGCACCCGAGTTGTTTTCTACCAAGTCTCAGGGATTAGGTGTCCCAGTGAAGAGTTCGTTCACCGCTCTCACACGTGCACAGCAAACAGTTACAGGGCAGGAGTTCAGGCGGGATGCTCTGATCGGAGCAAACCCTCACGGTGTGTGTCTCCCTTTCTGGCCCAAGGGTCTCAAACTCCAGCACCCCCAGGGGCCAGGATGGAGCCAGCACTGTGGGAAAAGGAGAGCATGCGTCTAAGGGGGCCTGGCTGCCTCAAGAAGCCCCCACCCCCATTTTACAGATGAGGAAACTGAGGCAAAGATGGAGCCCATGAGAGGCTCCGACCCTTGCTTTGGTCTGGTGCTGCAGGAGGGCCCCAGCCCTGGAGGGGGTGTAGGGTGGGACACAGAGACCCCCTGCCCCACAGGTCAGGGCTAGGGTGGCTCTGGGCAGGTAAACGCCATAACTGAACATCCCAGGGCACAGCTGGGCTCCAGGGAGCTGCATTCACGTCCAAGGAGCATTTATTGAGTGCTTGCTGCATGCATGCCCAAGGCAGTTGAGTACAGCAGGTGACAGCTTATGTCTGTGCTGAAAGCCTGCTTTCCCATGGGCAGCTGGGAGACCTCCCTGTGCCTCAGTGTCACCAACTGTGAAATGGGAGGGACAGAGTAGCTGCCTCCTGGGGCTGTGACGGCAGATGAGCCTAGTCCGTAATTTCCAAGTGCTCAGAACAGTGCCTGCCGGGCACACAGAAAGTCGTCAGCAAATGTTACCTGCAATTATTCCTAACGTTCCAATCATCAGCATGATCTGGCCGGGGTCAGCAGGCAGCATCCAGCCACGGAGGGTGAGGTGGCCCCACTGGAGCCGCCACCCCTGGAGGGTGTGTAAGGACCTCAACCCTCTCCACCTACTTCTCAGTTCTTCCCGAGACCCTCAGCCAGAAACTGCAAACACCTGAGAACGCATTGGCCCAGAGCAAAATCAAATGTGCTTAATTTTGTGTGTTTAAAGGCAATGAAAATCCCACAAGCTGCTGACATACGGTGCTGGTGCTACCGTGGGTACAGACACACCGCACGGGCGTGTAAAACACTGCAGCCTCTATGGGGGGATTTTGGGGGTCTCTGGCTTCCCAAGACAAGCTCTTCTGGGGATGCATCCTACAGATAAGCTCACTCTTGGTTTTCGTTATAGGAATGTCTGTGTTGTTGAGGGTTAGGAGACACCCCGAGTGTCCGGCTCTGGGGACGGTACAGCAACGACGGAGCACTGCGCAGCAGTGACAAAGCGTGGGCGCCTTGCACGCAACGCTGCCAAGCAAAGATCCCCTCCGGAAAAAAAGCTAAGATCAGAAACGTGTTTCAAAAGTGGGGGGGGGTGAGAACAGGCATAGAGTGATTTCTACAAGGATCAGGAAACGAGGAGAGTGGGAGGAGTGGGAGGGGGCTTCTTGAGGAGGAAGCTGCCTCCACGTTGATGATGGAAGCTTGAGAAGGTATGATCTCCTGGGCCGGGGATTTAAATGCAATTTTGAAAAATAAACAGATTTTCTACATAGTGGCTTTGCTTGTTGGGGAGGGACCCACTTCCGGGAATGAGGGCATGTTCCAGTGCAGACGCTGGCCGCGTGACCAGGTGCGGTGGCCACTTCCTTGGGTCTGGGGACCCCTGTCCTCCACCCAAGCCCCCGAGGATGGGTAAACCTTACCCTTTGCCACCCTGAGCACTTAGTATGTGCCAGATGGTTGCTTTTATTGTCTTCTATTTTTAAAACACTCATAAAGCCCTCACTCACTCTGTGCCTGCCCGTTCTGAGTATTTTGTAAATATTTAATTCCTAGAAGCTCCATTCTGCCAGTGGGTACGCTGAGGCCCAGGGATGGTAGGAGCCATGCACCAGCCTCGCATTAGCAGACGGGTTTTTCTTTTCTTTCTTTTTTATTTTTTGAGACAGGTACCAGCCCTGCCACCCAGGCTGGAGTTGCAGTGGCAGGCCTGGAACTCGGGGCTCAAGTGATGGTCCTGGTTCAGCCTCCAGAGTAGCTGGGATTACAGGTGTGCCCCACCACACCCCACTAATTTTTCTATTTTTAGTAGAGACGGGTCTCGCTCTTGCTCAGGCTGCTCTCCAACTCCTGACCTCAAGTGATCCTCCCACCTCAGCCTCCCAAAGTGCTAGGATCACAGGTGTGAGCCATCGCACCCGGCCCAGAAGATGCTTTTGAACTCACACACCTGCGCTTCAGGGCCCAGGTGCTGAGGAAAACACTATCCGCACCCAGGGCCCCCCCGCCACCCTCCACCACCTCCCCACCCCTGTTGACGGCCCTGGCGCTCCTAGCCCCAGCCCTTACAAGTGAGCTACTGACCTAGACCTCAGACCGAGAGTCCCAACTCCCAGCGTTTGCCCACACTGTGTCCACGGCCTGGAACTCCTACTCGACCTGCAGAGCCCAACCCCTCTGATGCACCCTGCTATCCACGCAGGCACCCTGGTTTTGCCCCGCCCGGAAGCGGCTGGGGGCAGCTGTTTCCACTCTTGTCCTTAAGCGCTGGGGTATCCAACGGCAGGAACTGAGGCCTCCCCACAGCCCCCCTAGCGCGACCCCTACTCACCTCCACGAAGTAGAAGCAAGGCAGAAGCGTCATGCTGTCCTTCGGGGTTTTATTCTTCTCCTTGGTCGAGATCATGGTGCCACCGGCGCCTCAGGCCGCGGCTGGAGGGGGACAAAGCCACTGAAAGCAGGGGATGCGCAGCCTGAGCCCGGGGGGAGGGGGGGGTTGACCAGCGCGGGCGGGGGAGGGGCGGGCAAGGATGCGCAACAACCGCCCGGGGAAACTGAGGCTGGAGGAGAGAGGGTGGCCCCGCGGCTTCCCCGGCGCAGCGCGGCCCTGCCGCGCAACCCGGCTTCCCGGCACCTCCGCGCCCCGGCTCGGGAAGCGGGCTCCGCAAGGAGGGCGGGGCGGGCCCGGCCTGGGGGTCTCGGGGCCGAAACCGGCCCCGCGTCGGGGAGGGGGCTCCCAGGGGCGCAGGCTCCGGGCGCAGGAGGAAGGGGTGGGGTGCGGCCGGGCCCGCAGCCCTCACCTGGCGCGGCCGGCGCTCGGAGGGCGGGGCTGGCGCGGCGGGGCGGGGGCTGCGGCCCGGCGAGCACAAAGCGCGGCCCGAGACCCCCGCGAGCGAGCGCGGCCGCCTAGACGCTGCGCCAGGGGCGGGGGCTCTTTGTCTCCGCGCGTCGGGGGCGCAACGCGCGTCCTTGCCTGCGCCGGGGCCCGCACGCGCCGTCCCCGCCTCCCCGGCCGCGGCTCGCGGGGCGCGGGGGTTTCGGGGTCGCGCGCCGGCAGGGGCCGGGCTCTGCGTCCCCCTCCCTCCGGGCCCCGCTCGTCTTTCTCCACGTCCTCCTCTCCCGGGCCTCTCGCGGCGGCCTCGGGGGCCCCATCGACGCGGGGGCGCAGGGGCCGGGGTCTCGGGGTCTCCGGCTCTCCCGGTGCCGCTCACCGTCTCGCCTCGTCTCCGCCGCGCCCCACCCCGCGTGCCTGCCCGCCGCTCCGCCCGCCGGCGCGCGTCTCCATGGCGAGCTCCCCGGCGCCCCGAGCGCTCGGGAGACAAAGGAGGCTGGGGGCGGGGGCTGGGGGCGGGCTGGGGGTGGCCCTCGCCCCCTCTGCGCGCCCAGGGTCCGCCCTGCCCGGCGCACGGCCCGCACCAACCAGGGCGCACAGGGCATGCGGGGGCGGCGGGTAGGGCCCCGGCAACAATGTGCGCACTTAGGCAGTGCTTGCTGTTTGCAGGCATTTCCTCTTACAGTACACAGCCCTGAGGGGTAGGGACTGGCTGACCCCATTTCATGGATGGGGAAACTGAGGCCTAGGGAGCCTAAGTCACTGTGAGAGGTCTCCAGGCCCCGAGCGACAGGGTTTGATCCGGTTCATTTATTTACTATCTCCTGAGCACCTAAGGTATACCTGGCCTTGAACAGACGCTGGGAACCCACTACGCATGGGGACAGACCCTGATAGTCAGTCTCACTTCAATGTCTCATTAGAGTTGGGGGATGAGGGATGCATTGATTGAGCGCCTACCGTTTGCAGCCATGGGTGGTTATTCCCGTTCTGCCACTCACCCTACAGACACCGCTTGACTCGGCTTTCAAAGCACCTCAACTCCATGTGTTCTCAGAGGAGGTTTCTGTGTGGTTAAGGGTGAGCTCTGAGGGTTGGAGTCCTGTGGGGGCCTCAGGTGTCCCTGCCCCCTGGAAGCACAGCCGGGGTCACCTGCCGTACCTGTGGTAGAACAATGACAGTCACAAGATGGAAACTCAGTGGCCGGTTGCAGGCCCTCCCAGCTTCCTGTGATGGGAGCAGACCAGCTGCCCGGGGAGGGGTCCTCGGCCGGAGTTCCTGCAAGTGCGTGCGGGGAGGCCCTGCGGGCAGCACGGGTGGGTCCTCCCCACGGCCCAGGGTGAGGAGCCCATGGGAGGGGGGACACTGTAGGGCTGTGGACGGGCCTCTGCTTTCCCGGCTAGCGAGAGGTGGAGCCGGGGCAGCCGTTGGGAATCCTGGTGTTGAAAGGTGACCACAAACAGCCCTTGGGAGGCAGGAGGAAGAGGAGGAAGAAGATGGGTCAACAAACTGCCCCTTGGATGTCTGAGAGAGGGTCTGGGGGAACCTCAGGGTCAGAGGTGGGGAGTCCTTCTTCCCATTGGATCCCTGTGGTGGAGACAGGCACACACATCCCTCTGCTGAGGGGCCTGGGCTGGAGTCTGGGGCACTAGGGAGCCATGGGAGAGTTTAGAGCAGGCCAGAGGGGTTGAGCATGCCGCTCAGAAACCTTAAATACTAACCGATTCGATGCCCGACACGGCTCTATGAGGCCAGACCCATGCATGTCCCCGTTGCACAGACGGGGAAACTGAGGTGCTGAGAGGGGGCCCACCCCGAGACCACCCCTCTGGGAGGAGGTGGAGCTTCCGGCTCTGGAGTCCATTGCTCTGGGCAAGACGGCTGGCCAGGAGGAAAGGGGGCCTGGTGCATGGGAGAGGTGCAACGGGCCAGGAGGGGGTGGTCGTCGGGTTAGGGCCTCAGGAGGGAGGATGGACAGGTCTGGAGGACCCAGGGAGGACGGGGGTGGGGGGCAGGCCTGGGCTGGGCAGAGGCCCTGGGGGCCATGTGCTGTGCACTCGCATGTGGCTGCACCAAGAGGCTCAGAGGAGACCAGACCAGACCTGAGCCCCAGAACCCCAATATTCCAGATGGGCAGAGGACCCCAAAGTCTACTCTGATCCTGCCTCCCTTGAACTCTCCCCAGATCTGCCCCTTGGGACGGGCAAACCGCCCTAGAAGGACCCCTGGTGCTTCAGACACAAACTGGTGTCCCTGAGGCTATGGGGGGACCACCTGGAGCCTCGAATCTCTCAGTGTCATCTTGGCAATGGGCCTCATTTTTAAACATTTTTTTTTTGCCAGAACAGTCAATAAAGAGAAACTGATTTTTAAAAATTGATGTAAAATTTACATAACATAAAATTAGCCATTTTATTTATTTTTTTACCTAAAAAACTTGTCAAACATTAAAACTTAGCCATTTTAAAGGGTACACTTCAATGGCTTTTAGTATATTCACAGTGTAGTCCAACCATCACCACTGTCTAGTTCCAGATAATTCTCATCACCCCAAAGGAAGCCCCGTCCCCATCAGCAATCACTCCGTACCCCCTTTCCAGCCCCTGGTGACCACGAATCCACGTCCCATCCCTGCGGATCTGCCTGTTCTGGGCATTTCATATGAATGGAGTCTCACGCTCTGTGTCCTTCTGTGTCGGGCGTCTCTCACTGAGCACGACGTCCTCAAGGTCCATCCACGCTGTGGCCTGTGTCAGAGCCTCGTCCCTTCTTGTGGCTGAGTGATGTTCCAGTGGACCACGCCGTGTTTGTCCCTTCGTTCACTTGCGGATAGATGTCTGGGTTGGTTTCACTTTTTGGCTGTTACAGGTAATGCTGCCGCGAACATTCGTGGACAAGTGTTTGTATAAACCCGGTTCATTTCTCTTGCGCAGACACCTAGGAGTGGGATTGGTGGGTGGGATGTGACAACTCGGTTTCCCTTTTTGAGGAACGGCTGGGCCGTTTTCCAGAGTGGCTGCACCGTGTTACATTCCCGCCAGCCACGTACAGGGCTCTAACTTCACGCCCCAACCGACACTTTATTTTCCAACTTTGTCATTGTAGCCTGGTGAGTGGGAAGTGGGATCTCACGTGGTTTTGATTTGCTTTTCCCAAGTGACGAATGATTGTGAACATCTTTCCCTGTGCTTCTTGGCCGATTGTGTATTTTCTTTGGAAAAGTGTCAGTTCAAGTCCTTTGCCCATTTTTTAATCGAGTTGTTTGTCTTTCTGTTTTTGGATTATAAGAGTTTTGGTATATTCTGGTTACTCAACCTGGTTTTTCTTACCTCCGCCTCTTGCCCAGGTCCCAGGTGCCTCAAAGCTCGAAGATCTGTTTCAAAGACGAGGACAGCCGCTACCCCATCTTACAGGTGCGGGAACTGAGGGTGGGCCCTGACCTGCCCAGGTTCCCAGAGAGAAAGTCCTGTCGGGTGCTCAGTGAGAGAGGCCAGGCACAAAACGCCACACACAGCCAGGTGCGGTGGCTCACGCCTGTGATCCCAGCTACGTGGGAGGCTGAGGTGGGAGGATCGCTAGAGCCCAGGAGTTTGAGACCAGCCTGGGCAACATAGTGAGACCCTAAAACAAACAAACAAACCAAAGAAGCAAAAAGACCACATAGTATCGGATTCCATTTATATGAACTGTCCAGAACAGGCAGATCCACAGAGACGGGATGTGGATTCATGGGTGCCAGGGGCTGGGGAATTGGGGGTTGTTGTAGTGTGGAGGGCGCGAACAGACCACGAGAGAATTCAATGGAGCCAAATTGAGAGTCTTTATTAGCTGGCCAGCGACCACCTCCGCCCGCGTAAAAGCAGTACGAGAGGATGGTACCAGTCTTTAGCTTCTACAGG
>CAUYRB010083217.1:0-10785 GCA_963574695.1 Propithecus perrieri | reverse complement strand
CCAGGAGGTGAACAGTGGGTGAGCGAGCAAAGTGTCATCTATTCCAGCAAAACAAGTCCCAGGCAGGATTGTTCCAAGAGATTTGGAAATAATAGAGACAAATAAATAACAGAGACAGAGACAAAGTGCAGTTTAAAGTGGTGGGAGAATCAGGGATCCTCCAGCATTCCCATGAGCTGTGAGGCCCTGAGTAAAATCCCACATCAGTATTTATTGTTACAGCAAATAATTGTCCTTGGTTAAAGAATTATGTGCACAGCTCATTCATTGAGGTTTTCAGGGGACCCTTATCTAATTCTGTCTACAAGAATAGATGGTTACAAAATTTTTCTAAGATAAACATGTTAAGCCCTAAATTAGAAACAGACTAGCTGAGCATATGAATTAAAGATAAAAATGTGTAAAGTGAGAACACTGAGTCTGTGTACTAATGTAATCTACTTCTCTAAATACAGAGACATGTGGTCAGGAGTGAAGCAGGAATAGCCTTGAAGTTTAAGATAGTTCCAGCTGCACGTTTTCCGCTGGGCAGGCATTTTAATCAGCTACTCCGCCAAGGACCCAAACCAAGCTTTTACTCTGCAAAAAAGCTCAAGGCAATGGCCAGGAGCATTGAAGAAAGGCTGCTTTGCAAACGTCCTGACAATGCCTCCATTTTTCGGAGCAGCTTCTGTTCTGTGAACTAACAGGCCCACAGATTCCTTCAAGGCAAAGCCATGCAAAACTCCTGAAACCTTTCATGTTTCTTAGTCTATTTTCCCAACACATCTGTATTTGCTTCATCTGTATTTATAGCCACTCCCCATAGTTCAGCATCCCACCTCCCAGTCCGTGGAAAAATTGTCTTCCATGAAACTGATCCCTGCTGCCAAAAAGGTTGGGGACTGCTATAAAAGACACTAAATTGATTCTATATCTTGGCTATTTTGAATAGTGCTGCAATAAACACATATGTGCAGATATCACTTCAACATATTGATTTCATTTCCTTTGGATATATACCCAATAGTGGAATTGCTAAATCATATGATAGTTCTATATTTCGAGGAACTGTTGTCCATAAAGGCTATACTAATTGACATTCCCACCAACAGTGTATAAGAGTTCCCTATTCTCCACATCCTTGCCAGCATTTGTTATTTTTTGTCATTTTAATAATGCAGAGAAACTGAAGGGTGAAATGAAAACAAAATGGCATTCACACAGTTAACCTGCATTCAATTTCCTACTGCAGTAAAACTTGATGAACATGCTTCATAAAGTAGGAAAAAACTGGGTTCTAGTCCAGACCCTGCCAACACTAGATGTGTACTTTCAGCCAGTGCCTTAGCATCTGCAGTCCTAGTTTTCTCATCTCTGGGCAGTCTGGTGACTGAATCTAGAGGATCCCTGGGGTCCCTCCCAGTGTTACTACCCTATGAGTCTACAGAATTGCCACACTTACTACAAATAAAGAGCCACACTTCCTCTATCATACCAACTAGCTCATTCTATTCCCACATTCTACCAAGAATAGAGCCAGTAAGTCACTCATGCAGTGAAGAATATGGTTAATAATACTACATTGTATACTGTAAATTTGCTAACTTTAGGTGCTCTTACCAAAATAAAAAAAGTATGTGAGATGATGGATACATCAATCATCAATTTGCTTGACAGTGGTAATTATTTCACTATGTATATGTATATCAAAACATTATGTTGTACACCTTAAATAAATGCAATAAAGAAGTAAGAGGGGAATAAAGTCACTCATACAGAAAGATTCATGCAGTGGAGAGTCTTTACAAATTTCACTTGAAATTCCTTGATCCAAGTGTAGGGTACAATAGAAGGTTACCCCTAACCTAGAATGGAATGAGCAAAACAATACCTCCTCCATGGAATCCCAAACCTTTCCTTACTTAGCTTTTTTGATCTTTCTAAGAAAGGCAATGTGGGAGAAGCCAAAACGTCTGTGCCAGAGTAAACAGAAGAGACAGACAAAAGAGTTCACTACTTAACATTTCAGATGTTGAATCTTCCACACACCTCAGAAACTTTGGTGTAATGCAGCACATTCCAGATTTGCCTGATTGTTTTATAATTCCCATCCATTTGTCTCTCTCCAGACCTACTGAATCACATTCTCCAGTGCAGCAGCCTGGGAATGCATTCCCAGCATCTAAGGATTCTCATGCCAGGCAGATTTTGTAAACACCAGTATACAGGAGGGGTATGAGATGTGGAGAACTGGGATGGGCATCATATCACCACTAAGAGTCTGAGGATACTGGCAGGGTACGCTATCTGTCAGCCAAGATTTCTCACCCATGAAGGAGCTCCTTGGCCAAATTTTCTGCCAGCATTGCTGTGAGGACCCATTGAGATCACCTAGGCATTGTACAAAATATGTATTGTCATTTAGACATTTTGACCCCATAGGAAAATATTGGTATCTTTACCCCCATTGAGAATATCTTCAGTAACTTTTGGAATTTTAGGAAGGTCTGAACGTTCTGACCTCATCTCATCCTTGAAAATAAGCCTGGGTCAGGGACCAAGGCCAGACCAGATCACACAGTGAGTCTCCTGAGATTCATGAGGAGCCACTGATCTCAACAAAACATTTTTCTATATCTAGAAAACCCCAAGGACTCATCTAAGAGACTCCTAAAATTGATAAATGAATTCAGCAAAGTCTCAGGATACAAAATTAATGCACACAATTCAGTGGCATTCACATATGCCAATAACAGTCAAGACAAAAATCAAAGACACAACACCTTTCACAGTAGCATCAAAGAAAATTAAACACTTAGGAATATATTTATTTCTATTTTTTAAAGACTTTTTTATGTTTGTAGAACAGATTTAGGTTCACAGCAAAATTGAGAGGACGGTACAAAGATTTCCCAAATATACTCTGTCTCCATACATGTATAGCCTCCCCCACTATCAACATCCCTGACCACAGTGGTGCATTTAGTACAACTGATGAACCTACATTAACAAATCAATATCACCCAAAGTTCATAGTTTATATTGGAGTTCACTCTTAATGCTATACATTCTATGGATTTAGACAAAATTATAATGGTGTGTATCCACCAGTATCTTATCCTACAGAGTATTTTCATTGCCCTAAAAATTCTCTTCGCTCTGCTATTCATCCTTCTCCCCCATAATTCCTGGTAACTACTGATCTTTTACTATCTATAGTTTTGCCTTTTTCAGATTGTCCGATAGTTGGAATCATACAGTATGTAGTCTTTTCAGATTAGCTTCTTTCACTTAGTAATAGAAATTTAAGTTTTTAAATTCATGGCTTTTCACAGTTTTTCAACTTATGCCTTTTGGGCACTGAATACAATTCACCTGTCTGAATATACCAGTTTGTTTATCCATTTATCTACTGAAGGATATCTTGATTACTTCCAAGTTTGGGCAATTATAAATAAAGCTGCTATAAACATTTGTATGCAGGCTTTTGTGTGGATATGTTTTCAATATCTTCAGGTAAATACTGAAAACTGGTTGCTGGAGCATGTGGTAAAATTACGTTTAGTGTTGTAAGAAACTGCCAAATTGTCTTCTAATGTGGCTGTAACATTTTGCATTTTCATCAGCAATGAATGAAATTTCCTGTTGCTCCACATCCTCGTGAGCATTTGGTGTTGTTAGTGTTCTGGATTTGGGCCATTCTAATAGGTGTGTAGTGACACCAGTGACATCTTATTGTTTTAATTTGCATTTCTCTGATGACATAAGTTCTGGAGCGTCTTTTCATATGCTGGTTTGATGTATATCCTCTTTGATGAGGTTTCTGTTAAGGTCTTTGACCCACTTTTAAACTCAGGTTGTTTGTTTTCTTATTGCTCATTTTAATAGTTCTTTGTGTATTTTGGACAACATAGTCCAATATCTGATGTGTCTTCTGCAAATATTTTCTTCCAGTCTGTGACTTGTCTTTTTATCCTCTTGGCAGTGTCTTCCACAGAGCAGACATTTTTAATATAATGAAGTCCAGCTTATCAATTCTTTCATGGATCATGTCTTTGGTGTTTATCTCAAAAGTCATCGCCATACTCAAAGTCATCTAGATTTTCTCCTATTTTCTGTCCTAGGAGTTTTATAGAATTCATTTTCCATTAGGTTTGTGATAAATTTTGAGTTAATTTTTTTGAAGGATATAAGATTTGTGTTTATATTCACTTTTTTGCATGTGGATGCCCAGTTGTTCTATCATTTGTTTAAAAAAAAACAAAAACCTATCTTTTCTCCATTTATATTGCCTTTGTTCCTTTCCCAAAGCTCACTTTAATATATTTATGTGAGTTTATTTCTGGGCTCTCTATTCTGTTCCATTAGTTTATTTTTCCATTCTTTTTCCGATATCATAGCATCTTGATTACTATAGTTTTATAGTAATTATTAAAGATGGGAAGTGTCAGTCCTTCAATTTTGTTCTTCTTCTATATTGTGCTGGCTATTCTGGATCTTTTGCCTTTCCATATAAATTTTAGAATTGGTTTGATATCTACAAAATAACTCACTGAGATTTTTATTGGGATTGCATTGAGTCTAGAACAAGGTGGCAAGAATTAACATTTGACAATATTGAGTCTTCTTATCTGTGAACACTACATCTCTCCATTTATTCTTCTTTAATTTCTTTCATCAAGGTTTTATAATTTTTCATATAGATCTTATACTTACTTTGTTAGATTTATATATAAGTATTTCATTTTGAAGGGTGCTAATATAAATGTTATTGTGTTTTTAATTGCAAATTTCACTTGTTTGTTGCTGGTATATAGGAAAGTAATTGACTTTTGTATATTAACATTGTGTCCTACAATTTTGTTATAATGATTTACTAGTTCCAGGAGTTCGTTCGTTGATACATTTGGATTTACTAACAGACAATCTTGGTGACTGCTGCATGTGAACTTGAGAAAAATGTACTTTGTTGTTGGATAAAGTGGTCTAAATATGCCAGTTATATCCAGTTGATTGGTGGTGTTTAGTTTAACTATGTCCTTACTGATTTTCTACCCAATGGGTCTGTCTATTTCTGATAGAGGGTTGTTGAAGTCTCCAAACTATAATAGTTTCTCCTGTCAATTATATCAGTTATACCTACTTCTCTTTGCAATTATATTAGTTTTTTCTCATGTATTTTGATGCTCTGTTGTTAAGGAAAGATATGTTAAGGATTGTTATGTCTTCTCAGAAAATTGACCTTTTTATCAATATTTAATGTTCCTCTTTATCCCTGATAACTTTCCTTGCTTTGAAGTCTGCTCTGGCTAAAACTAATTTAGTTACTCTTGCTTTCTTTTGATCAATGTTAGCATAATATATCTTTATCCATTCATTTACTTTTAATCTATCTATCTATATTTATTTATTTATATTTAAAGTGGATTATTTGAAGACAGTGTATAGTTGGGTCTTGTTTTATGATCTACTCTACCAATCTCTATCTTTTAATTGTCGCATTTAATTATTGATATTCAAAGTGATTATTGATATTGTTGGATTAATATCTACCATATTTATTATTGTTTCCATTTGTTGTTCTTGTTGTCTCTTACTATTTTTGTCTTCCACTCTTTTTCTGCCTATTGTGATTTTAATCCAGCATTTTATATGATTCCATTTTCTCTCTTTTCATAGCCTATCAGCCATACCTTTTTAAATTATAATTTGCAATAAATACTTACAACTAATTCAAGATCACTGTCAAATAACACTCTACTGTTTCACAGGTACTGTGAGTACCGTATATTAATAAAATAATCCTAATTCCTCTCTCCCAGCTCTTGTATCATTGCTCTCATGCATTTCACTTATAAGCATATATATACATAAGATACACACATAGATATACCTAGTTGAAATCATTGTTGCTGTTATTATTTTTAACAAAATATTCTCTGTTAGACCAAATAAGAATGAGAAAAATAAAAATTTTTGTTTTACCTTCACTTATTACTTCTTCAATGCCATTTCTTTCTTTATGTGTACTGTTTTATTTCTCTCTAAAAAATTTCTGTTAACATTTCTAGCAAGACAGGTCTACTGGCAACAAATTTCTTTTTTTTTTATTTTTTTTATTTCTCCTTCAGTTTCAAAGAATAATTTTGCAGGATACAGATTTCCTTATTGGTGATGGTTTTTTTCCCTCAACACTTTCGAGTTGGGTATTTTCCTACCCCTAGGTTAGGCTCTAATAAAACCCCAACAGGTTAGGCTCTTGTTAACTAGTTTTTCCTAAAAGTAGATCTTGTTAAGAAGAACAGAATGTTCTGGCGTATTTCAAAATGGTTTCCTTTTCCCTTCTCCTGCTGGAAAGCTAAAGGGGATTTTTTTCTCTCATATTTACTGTGATATCCTGGTCAAGGTCTTGGAGATAAAACACACTGGTTTTCCCTGTGACCTCACTTCCTTATCAATCTGAAAAGAATTGTTGATTGTTCAGTTTGTTTAGCTTTGTACTTACTAGAACAGACTGGTGACTTCCAAGCTCCTTCTATGTGGAACTGGAAACCAAAAGTGATGATTTATTTTTTATTAATCTGGTTTCATTCATTCATCATTCCCCGATTAATTGAATCAGAAATATTTACCAAGCATATGCTAGATCCTACCCTAGGCACTCTGGATATTGTAATAAACACAATAGTCACAGTCATGTGTTAATGAAACTTTCAATCTAATAAGGAAAACATTATTTCAAACAAATAAACATAAAAATATAAAATTACAAAAGGTAATCAGAGTGTTTGTCATACACTATGTAAAAAAGGCAAAAAGTCACAAAGACAAAAAATAAAATTATCTATACATCTTTCCTCCATTTATAGTTTCATTCAAGGTTTCCTATAATAGTAGACACTTGCTGTCACTTCTGTGTTTCCAATAAAACTTCTTAGTTATCATCTGGTAAATGTCTGTTAGGTGTTCAGTCTATGTAGAATTAAGGAGAAATGCTTTTCTTGTTTTCTAATCTTTCTGGTCTTGCCAGATCTTCAAATTGACTTCTACATCTGAAATCAACCTCATGGACCACTCTAAAAGAGTCTATGTGGTCAAGGGAAGAAGAGTCGGTTTGAGGAGATCTAGTTATTGAAATAGGCAGAATGTGAGTTGAAATTCTAACTCGCTACCCACGAAGGGCTCTGACCTAAATTGTGAAGTTTGCAAGGGTTGTCCTTTGTGCCCCTTCCTTCAATTTTGATGTATCTCTCCCAGTGCAGCTCCAGCCCCTCCTAGAATCTGGACTTTGATGGAGTGTGGACTTTACCTGTTCAAGTTGAGAGTAACACACTACTAACTGTGGTGTATATAGACCTTTCCTTACCTCTTCAGCCCTGCCTACTTGTGTATGGCCATGATCCAATTCCTCACACACTGTAAGTGAAACATACACATTTATCAAAAATAAAGAACAAATACAGTGAATGTTTCTTATGGTGTTTAATTTGATATCTTCACCAAATACTACAATGATTTAACTCAATAATTTCAGAAGCTCCCTACACACACCCACACACACAAATTCGAATGAGAAAAATTTTATATGGAACTTTGTTGTCAAAGACATTTTTATAGGATGGATTTTTGTCATAAGCCTTGAGGCAAGTAGTTAATAATTTTTAAAACACGGAGCGTTTTAAAATCTGCTTTTAAATATCACTCTATTGCCTGGAGCAGCACTTCATATGGACTGAGAACATCTGGGCAGGCTCAAACAAGAGTTTGTGAAAAGGTAGATTCAATCCCAGATCTGCCTGACCACTTGAACATAACTCCGACTGCTCTATCTATTAAATTTCTGGTGACTCCTCACTTAGGTAGCAGCAGGTGTTCAGGAATGTAGGCATTCTGGGAATGCCCATACTTATAAAAATTTTTATCTTACCTCTTTTTGAAAACTAGTGGACAAGCCATTCACATTCTATGTCTGGACTAGGTTAAGCAAGGCCCCACAATTTTTGGCAGATTGAGAGGCGAATAGGTGCAGTCAGGCTCTGAACTAGACCCTGGCACCATGCAAGGGGCAGCATGAAGTTTACCCCTCATGGGTGAGCCTGATTTGTATAGCACACACTTAAGTCAAGTCCAGACAGCCAGCTTAAAGGGAAGAGTGTCTTTTAGATGAATGGTGGATTAAGAGATTAAAAATGTATACACAGGGAGGTGATTCTTAGAGTTCAGAGCATTGTCAGCAAATTCTGTGAGCAAGCACCAGGAATTTCCATCACTAGATTGGGGTCTGGATCGGATTCCAGTTATAAAGGGGTGGCTAGTAAGAATAAGACAGATCCTCAATCTAAAGACAACTGAGAAAATAGGAAAATCAGAAGTGCATGCCATGGAGAAAAAAGCTGCCTAACAGAGGGGTCCCTGTACAGTTAAATCCAACTAAATCAGCAAATGTTTACTGAGTTTATGGAGAAGGAGTAATAGAATGAGTGGGGGTAAAAGAAGGCTCATACAGACTCTTTATCTATTAAATGACAGTAACCCATTTAGAAAAGCAGGATATAAATAGCAGAAAATGTTAAATAACAACACGAAAATCTCATTTATTATGGCAAAGTGCTAAGAAATGTTACAATGCAGAACATGATTAATAGGTTTGATTCTGAGCCAAAACAGAATTTCCGAACTGAATCATTAATTTGTTTGTTAACATTATCACTAATAATAACTAGAAGTAGTAATAAATTGATTATGAAAATGATTTGGTTTATGTTACTGGGTAATCCACCATGTATTTTGTAGCATTTTTTTTAAATCAGTTATCTTGGTATGCCTATAACAACCCTTCCTAATTCCTCCTTCCTCTCACAATTACTTTTATCCAAAGTATTTCTGAAGTAGGTCACAGTGAGAATCTCTTACCTGTCTGTCCATTCCCCAGAGGTGGCTACAAACAGGTGGCACTGATGCTTTGGCAGAGCAGTTCCTGGCCAGGCTCTTACTGCACGGCTCACTTTGGTTGTGTCTCCAAGACGACATCTCAATCACAGTGGAAATTCCATCAATTGTCCGGTTGTTGTATTTCCATAGTCTCCAGTGACTTATATGAATGACTCCCCAACCTGTTTGGGTACAATGGCCTCTTGCAATTTCTAAGGTAAATAGGGTTGTATCATATCATGCCAAAAAACTAGTTTTGTTCACCAATAAATTAGCTGCATTAGCCATGAACATACCATTTTCATGAGAATGAAATAGCTGCAGTTCTAATGGACAGTTCAACAAGTAGGGTCTTTTTTCTCCGCTTTCATTCTTCTCTCCTTTTCTCAAGTCTCTAAAGAGAAATTGAGTCGATAGCCATATAACTACTTGTTAATATCTCAAGTTTGCAGTTATATAACTAAACTGTAATAAACATACATGGGCAGTGCATATAGTGAAAGCACCTAATTTCCTTTCCATTTTTCTCTCCACAGATAGTTACAATAAAATATCCTATGTTGCACGAACATTGCATTTTAATGAATTTTAATACGCAGAATTCTTTTGGAGAGATTTTAAAACCATCGTTTTAATTACTGATCAGCTTGAAGCAAAGGATTTGAAAAGCTTTGCCAAAGAGGAAAAAAATAGTGTTCCAGAAAAAGCCGAAGTAAAGTGTTTTGACTTTATTTTTCTTCTGTTAAACTCATGGCAGTACTGTGCTAACAATTACCATCTTTCAAATCAAAACTTTAAGAATCATTAAATATCAGCTAATCAACAGCATTATGCAATTCACCAAGAAAGATTTAAAGCTTAAGCGAAGAGGAAAAATATTCAAGCAGCTCTGATAAGCTCCCAAAGATCAGTCCTTATCTGAAAACTTTGATGGAATCAGAGTAGAATGGGATGTCATAATTAACCAGGGCCATTTCTTCATCTAAGCCATTTCCCCAATATTGAACTTGAATAAATTAATTCAATTTAAAGAGGTTACTTTTTGATCTTTTCAATAGGACATTTTTCAGGTGTACATGAGACGATCTTTCTTGGAATCAAAACTAAGAGAGTTTGAACTCCCAAATACTGAATTCAGGGTCAGAAAACACATTTTTTAAAAAACAATTAGTCATCTAGTTAATATAGTCAAAAAATGAGGTTCTTGATTCATTATACGGTAGTGCACTTTCCAGTGACATTCATTTCCTTCTATTAGAGCATGTTTACGTTGGGACCAGTTAATTCGCCAAGAAATTTTTGTCAATCACTACTAACAGAGAACATTTACCTAAAGAAGTACTATTCGCTTTGACCTTGAAGCAAGAAAACAAATGACAATCCAGAGATGTAAAACAGATTGTTTTTATTATTAAGCTTAAGGAAAAATACTCACATAATGTTTATGTAATTTACTGACTTCCTGACAGTTTCCTAAGAAAGGCGAATGCTTAGGATAATAGATCATCAACTCTCTTGTTTTGTGTCATTGTGACTAATCCTTACTCCCTCATCTTTTGCCCTAGATTATGAAGTTGGAAGTTATTTTGAGTATTGCTACACTCAAAGTAATTAGCATGTACTGGATTTTAAGTGATCTTAGTAATTTAATAATAGTTTCCATTTTTTCTATTAAATTGACAATCAACATTAAGAAACTTAGTTAAATTCTGCCACTTACTAGCTGTGTGACTTTAGAAAAGTCACTTGACTTCCCTGGGCCTCATAATCCTTATGTGTACAATTAGGTGGGTGACCATGACAACAATGCAGGAGATATGTGCCTCGAAGGAGTAGCTTTCCAAAAGAGGTTTAGAAGTATAAATGGTGACA
>CAUYRB010083216.1:0-10098 GCA_963574695.1 Propithecus perrieri | reverse complement strand
GTCTCTACTAAATAAAATAGAAAGAAATTATCTGGACAACTAAAAATATATAGAAAAAATTAGCTGGGCATGGTGGTACATGTCTATAGTCCCAGCTACTCGGGAGGCTGAGGCAGTAGGATCGCTTGAGCCCAGGAGTTTGAGGTTGCGTGTGAGCTAGGCTGACGCCATGGCACTCACTCTAGCCTGGGCAACAGAGTGAGACTCTGTCTCAAAAAAAAAAAAAAAACAAAACCAAAACTCTGACCTATACTCTGTAGCAACCGGTCCAGGAAGCCAAACTGCTATCTAAAGTAACCAGTTAGGAAGTCAGACTACTATATCTAGCAACAATCCAGGAACAGAACAATAACCCCTGTATCAATCAGCCCCAAATGGCTAAGACTTGATTAATAACTGAAATCCCCCTAATATTTGCCCCCTTTTCTAATTTAGGACCAACCAGATAAAGCTAAGTATGCACCCCTAACCAAGCATTTAGAATGCCCTGCTTCTCTTAATATTTAGCCTGCCTACAGCTTCCCCAGGCCAACAGCCTCCAATCAGGGCATAAATGAGGCCTTCCTTTTCTTTTCACTCCTTTCTCTGCTGAAATCTTTCCCTCTTTTCTATCTGTCTTTGAGTCTGACAAACACAAGTGATGATAGCTGACTCCCTTGCTGTAGCAAGCTTTGAATAAACAGCCCATGCTGGTTCTGGAGTCTGAGTTTATTTGCATAGTACTACTACCAGTTTGTTCCCTAAAAACATATTAATAGCGATTCTAAAAAATTCAATTTCACATGATTAAAATTAAAGAAAACTAAAACAATGTATACTGAATCTCAAAATTCTTCATTGTAATACCATGTACACTCCTGGCAGTGAAAACCTCAGTTTGGGCTATTCATTAGTCAAAAATATATCCTGTGATTATTCACCTTCAGATTTTTCCAATGATTAAAAGAATTTTCTGCTGACTGCCTTCTGACTCTGTTCATCTCAAAACCTGCTTCTCTATTACAAAATCAAGCCTCCTGTGGACCTTTATGACACAATGCCAGGTGACTTGTCAGTGGCAGGTGGAACACTCCAAGAAGTTTATTCTACCTAAGGACAGCCAGTGGTAAATATTCATGTAAATAACATCAGGCTGTATCCAAACTAAATACATCCTCTACCCATTTCCCCCCAAGCTAGATCCCTCCTCCATATACTGAAAAAAAAAAAAAGAAGCCTATGGTCATTTCAATACCACAAAAGGTAAGAGGAAATCTGATGGAGGAAAAAAAAATGCAGAGTGGAAAATGACAGTGGATTTAACTAATTACTGTTAAAATATCTTATTTTTTTGCAAATTTTACACTAACTTATAGACACAGTGCTAGGATTCCTCCCCAAACCTTGGAACATGCCTATGAAAGGAGGTGCCCAGAGACTTAAACTTTATTTCCTTCACAGTTAATGCTTCGCTGATGTACAATCATCTTTAATTTTTGCCTTTCTTTCCTCCGCTGCATCAAGCCCTGTCTGTCAAAGAGGATCCATGTAGATCTAAACAAGGGAAAATATAGATTAATGCACCCGTGGGTAGAAAACCAGAGACATTCTGCTGGGTATATTAGAGAATACAAAAGTTGAGGCAATGCTGTAGCAGAAAATTGGACTGGAACTAGAAGTAAGGGATTTCTGCAGCAGATTTTGCCCCTGAGCTCTGAGGATTTGTATATTTACCTTCTAGCTTTAAATGCTAAGTTTTTCTTTGCCTTTTAGCATCAAGTGTTAAATAAAGTCATGGTAAATATGTAACCTGTGCTTTGGAGAACTAAAGATTGGATTTATATTATCCCTTAAGATAGGTCAGTGAAATGCATTGTGGTTTTTTTGTGGTCTTATTTTCATGAAGCCAGCACGTTGGCACCATCCCTGCATCTCCAAGAAGAAGATAGAGCCAATGCAAGAGCTGATCTGTAGCACTGAAGTAGAAAAGGATAGAGGAGACACATTCAGGGAGAACAGAGCAAGAGAGGTGAAACAATCTTATTTCTTATGTAATACTCTATGGAGTTTTGGGGGCAAAGAGGAAATCAATACCTAAGAGAACACACCAGTTCATACATAGAGAATTAGTTAAGTTTATGATTAATAAAATAAATTTTAATGCATGTATGTATGTAGCTCACATGTGACTACAAAGCTAAAGCTAAAGTCGATTTTCACTATTTTTTATCTAGAACTAAAGCCACTGTTGTTATGTACTTAACCAATAAATAGTGAGCAGTTATTCAATTTGAATCAGTAGATGCATTAACCTTACTTAGATGTCCTGGTTTACATAATTCTTTTTTTTTTTTTTTGAGACAGAGTCTCACTCTGTTGCCCGGGCTAGAGTGCGGTGGCGTCAGCCTAGCTCACAGCAACCTCAAACTCCTGGGCTCAAGCGATCCTCCCGCCTCAGCCTCCTGGGTAGCTGGGACTACAGGCACGCGCCACCATGCCCGGCTAATTTTTTCTATTTTTAGTTGTTTGGCTCATTTCTTTCTATTTAGAGACGGGGGTCTTGCTCTTGCTCAGGCTGGTCTCGAACTCCTGAGCTCAAGCAATCCTCCCGCCTCGGCCTCCCAGAGTGCTAGGATTACAGGCGTGAGCCACCGCGCCCGGCCTACATAATTCTTTATCGGTACCTCCCATGGTTTCTCCTGACAGTGCATCTACTTAACAGTACGTATGACTAGTCACATTCTTCAGTATTCCTCAGTGAGATTAGATTAAAGTCAGTGTCCCACATGTTACTATAGTCCACCACAGTGACCAGTAACACTTAGAAACTTATTAAAAATGCAAATTTGAGGGTCTTACCTTAGACCTGCTGAATTAGAATTCTGGGGTTATTGCTCAGCAATCGGGGTTTTTTTAAGTCTCCAGCTGACTCTTTCACACTGTTACATTTTAGAACTTCTAGTTGATCATAGCTATTCATTCAGCAGTATTCAACTACTACTTCTATTATTGCATCATTTCAATAAATGTCACACTGCACCTGACATAATTTTTCCAACATTACAATCCAATCATACCACTATCCTGAGGGCTCTAAGGATAAAGTATCCTGTGTAATTGTCACAGTAGGTTATACTTCATTGTCATTAATGCAGTAATGCATGGAACAAGAAATAGATTTTGGAAATAAAGAGTCAAATTATACTTTTTTGTAGTCAACTGAAAAACATTTATATGTGATAAAAAGGTTTGTGTATTATAACTTGATTTAAATTTAATATTAGAATACAAATGTATTTTAATTATAGCAGCATACTTTAAAATATTTTAAAACAAGAATATCTTATTCCTGGTCCTCAAATAGATTTGAATATCAAGTTACATGGCCTTATGAGCCTAGGGCAAAATAAGACCAAGTCCAGAGTATACCTACGTGTTATAGGTATGTTATAAGTATAGGTCAATCATGAAGTAGAGAGCACACAGGGATACCTTATGTAAGAAAAAAGAAAACTCTTTTGAGAAGTCTTATTGTTGTCTCTCTCACAAGAGTATTAAGTCTCAATTTACCCTATTATTATCAATGTGAAAGGTCTACTGCAAGATGGTTATAGAATACAGTTCCTTCAGGCAAATTTCATAAAATAAACTATTATACCAGGCCTAAAATAATTTAAACAGATATGATATTGATAAAAATGAATAGGAAATGAGTTTTTAAAAAAATCACAAACTGATTGAAGGATCAAAGCATAATTTAAGGCAAGAATCAGCAGAAAAATTGGAAAGCAGAATTAGAACCCCAAGGAACCTCAAATAAATTGAGTAGTTATATTATTAAACAGAAAAGCAAGTATACCATTATATTTCAGGAGATAAAAGAGTACATTAATATATAAGTTAAAAGCAAACAAATTTACAAAAAGAACTAAGTAGAATTTTTAGAAATAAAAAATACAAAAATATTCTGGGCATGGTGGCTCTTACCTGTAATCCCAGCACTTTGGGAGGTCTACACAGGAAGATTGCTTGAGGCCAGTAGTTTGAGACCAGCCTAGAACATGCAAGCCCCTGTCTCTACAAAATATAAAAAATTAGCCAGATGTGATGGTCTCAGATGGTCCCAACTGCTAGGAATGCTGAGGCAGGAGGATCACCTGACCCCAGAAGTTTTAGGTTGCAGTGAGCTATGATTATACCATTGCACTCCAGCCTGGGTTACAGAGTGAGACCCTCTCTCTCTCTCTCTCTGTGTGTGTGTGTGTGCGTGTGTGTGTGTATGTATATATCTCACAATTAATTGCAAATTAGACACAATTGAAAAAAAATAAGGAAATTAGATGATAGAATTTAAAAAAATAGAATGTAGCCTAGAGAGGCAAAGCGATAGAAAATGTAAAAGATAAAGGCCCACAGAGGATAGATGAAAAAATTTAATATATATTTAATTTGAGTTTCCGAATTAAAATGAGAGTGAATGCAGTAATGATAGCATGTAATGATATATTGACTAAACATATCTCAACGCTGAAGAAATATACCAATCTACAAGTTCAAGAACTTCAACAAAATTCCAACCATTATCAGAAAAAGAAGTCTACATGTAGACACACTGTAGTGAATATGCAGATCATTAGAGGAAACAAAAAAATCAAAGAAAACAGTTAATAAGGATAGTCAGAAAAAGTATATTGCCTTAAAGTAGCAACAACTGGACCAATAGGTGTCTTCTCAACAACGTCTGAAGCCAGAAGACAGTGGAATGGTGACTTTTGTGGGCTGAAATAAGGATGTTAAGCAAAATATAGTATGAAAAAAAGAAAGAAAATATTTTACACTGCCACAATATCATTTTGGCTGAAAAATCTGAGATAAAAAAGAAATGAAGATCAAAGTTTACAAATGCTTGGTGATTAATCATATCTTAGGCTATAAAACATGTCTCAACAAATTAAAAAAAATAGAAATCATCCTATGTATCTTTTGAGACCACACTGGAATCAAACTAGAAATTAAATCCAAGAAAAACACTGAATTCTACACAAGTTCATGGAAATTAAACTACCTGCTCCTGAACTATTATTGATTCAATAATGAAGTTTGCCCATTTTGCAGAAATTATTCCATAGCATCGAGAAGGAGGGAATCCTTTTCAACTCATTCTGTGAAGTCATTGTCACCTTGATACCAAAGCCAAGAAAGGACATAACAATAATAACAACAACAAAAACTACAGACCAATATCCTGTATCAACATAGATATAAAAATCCTCAATAAAATACTAGCAAACCAAATTCAACAGCACATCAAAAAAAAAAAAAAATCCACCATGACCAAATGGACTTCATCTCAGGGAACAAAGAGAGCTATGAAACACTGAGGAAAGAAATCACAGACATCACAAACAAATGGAAAAATATATCATGCCCATGGATTGGTAGACTCAACATTGTTAAAATGTCCATATTGCCCAAAGTGATTTACAGATTCAGTGTAATACTCATCAAAATACCAAGATCATATTTCACAGATCAGAAAAAATAATTCTATGCTTCATTTGGAACTAGAAAAGAGCCAGAATAGCCAAAGCAATCTTAAGCAAAATGAACAAATCTGGAGGCATCACATTAGCAGACTTCAGAGTATACTACAAGGCTATAGTAACCAAAGCAGAATGGTAGTGGCACAAAAATAGAGACATTGACCAATGGAACAGAACAGGAAACCCATACATAAAACCATCCATATGCAGCCAACTGATCTTTGACAAAGCAGACAACTATATACACTGGGGAAAAGAAGCTCTATTTAATAAATGATGCTGGGAAAGTTGGATAGCCACATACAGAAGATTGAAACAGGATCCATATCTCTCACCACTCACAAAAATTAATTTAAGATTGATAAAAGATTTAAATTTAAGGCATGAAACCATAAGATTTCTAGAAGAAAATTTTGGAAAAACACTTCTAGATTTCAACCTAGGCAAAAAAGTTATGAAGAAGACCCCAAAGGCAATCACAGCAACACCAAATATAAGTAATGGGACTTGATTCAATTAAAAGGCTTCTGCACAGCCAGGGAAATAGTCAAAGAGCAAATAGATAACCTACACAATAGAAGAAAATATTTGTAAACTATACATTGGATAAAGGGCTAATAACCAGAATCTACAAAGAACTTAAGCAAATCAGCAAGGGAAATCAAACAACCCCATTAAAGAGTGGGCAAAAGACAGATAGACAAATGGCCAATAAACATGAAAAAAGGCTCAACATCATTAATTATCACAGAAATGCAAATTAAAACCACAATGAGATATCACCTCACCCCAGTTAGAATGTCTTCTATTAAAAAGTACAAAACAATAGATGCTGGCGACGATGCAGAGAGAAAGGAATGCTTATACACTGTAGGTGGGATTGCAAATTAGTACAACCTCTATGGACAACAGTATGGAGATTCCTCAAAGGACTAAAAGTCGACCTATCATTTAATCCAGCAATCCCACTACTGGATATTTACCCAAAGGAAAAGAAGTCATTTTATCAAAACGATACCTGCTGTCGAATGTTTATTGCAGCACAATTCACAATTGCAAAGATGTGGAATCAACCTAAGTGCCCATCAATTCATGAGTGAATTAACAAAATGTGGTATATGTATACCGTGGAATACTACTCAGCCATAAAAAATGATGAATTAATGCCTTTTGCAACAATCTGGATGAAATTGGAGATTATTATCCTATGTGAAGTATCTAAAGAATGGAAAAAGAAACACCACATGTACTTGCTATTAAATTGGAACTAACTAATGTACACACTTGTGAACAGAGGCAAGTAAAACTCAGTGGAAATCAAGCAGTGGGGAGGGGGGAAGAGGAGGTGGGTGAAAACCTATCTAATGGGTACAATGAACACTATGTGGACACTTATAAACCTGACTCAAGTATAACAAAATTGATCCATGAAACCAAAAACATTTGTACCCCTGTAATATTTTGAAATGATAATAATAAAAATACCAAATACATTGCAAAATATCTCAAACACAAAATTATAAAAATAAAAATAATGTTTCATGGAATGTAGTAAAAGAAGTCAGATGTATTATCACATTGTGCACAGTAAATATTTCATTTTTGTCAATTATGCCTAAATAAAGCTGAAAGAAAGAATTTAAACATTTGAAAACAATAGCGTGTCATTTTTAAAAGATTTTGTTTAGTGTTAAAATACTCTATGATCTTTGATTCAAAGTGAACACATAAATTCACCATAAATGAAAAGATAGGTATGCGTACTGAAATTTCCAGGACAATTATTTGGTAAATAAGCATGATAAAAAATAATATAATATAAAACATAACAAGTGAGGTGAATAGGAAAAAGAAGATAGTAGTGTATGGTTATACCCAAATTAATGTCATTATGATAAATGTAAATGAGATGTTAAATTAAAAAAATAAAATTTTCAATGAATAAAATCAAAGTAAACAAAATAGCTATATACTATTAAGAAACACATATAAAACTAGAGGGTACTAAAGTATGAATGTAAAATTACAGAGAAAAGTATACTATGCAAATATTAACCATAGAAAGGTGAGACATTTACATAAGACAAAATAAATTTATGGCAACATAATTACTATAGGTAAGGAGAGTTATTACATAAGAAAAAGACAAAAGCAGCATGAAAGTAAGGCAATTCTAAACTTTTGTGGACCAGTAGTACAAATTCAAATATATAAAGCAAAATTAACAAAAATACAAGCAGATTTAGACAAAGTCACAACTCTTAGTAAAGATTCAAACTTACTCAAAGTTATTACTTATGCAGATAATAAATCAGTAAAAAATATGAATAATTTCAATAACAGAAAGGGCAAGTCTGATCTAATGTACAAGTATAAATTGCACACTGAACAGCTGCAGTAGACACTCTTTATTTACAAAGAGAACATTCTGAAATATTGACAACATATTGTATTATAAAGCAAACTCAATGAATGTCAAAGGATTGAAATCATAGAGATCTTATTTTTAGCTACAATATGATTAAGAATATTAATCCCTTTGTACTTCCATCCCCAATGAACAAGTACAATGTTCAGAGATTAGGATCCATCTTGAGGAACTCATGTAAACACTCTCTCTCTTTTCTCATTTCAATTTAAAATAAATGCAGACCTGGAGCAGAAATACAAATACAGGATTTTTATTGCTTATAATTTCTATGGTCGTTGTTCCCAGTTTCTTTAGCTTTATGATATTTTTTCAGGTTAAATTACCTCGTTCATTCAAAATATGGATTTGTTGCACACACTTGTCTCATTTTACCTTTAAATTAGTTACCATTAATTAAAATATTGCTTTATTCTTTGATTTTAAAAATTGGACTTTTGCAAACCAACAAAATATTTTATTTGAAAAAAAAATTTTATAGAAGTATTCTCAGGATATGCAATCAGCAATTTTATGGAGTTGAAAAATGTCACTATCTCTTTATACATTACTTCCCTGTTGTAAAAAAAAAAAAAAGCTCTAAATTCTTTTCCTTGAATGCGCAGTTTTTAAAGCAACATTAGTTTTTTTTTTCTTCTCCTAAGCTTCAGCCATATGCCATTAATTCTCATTGAGGCTAGGTTTTAGCCAGGATCATATTAAAGTATTGATTTTAGATGTTATCTTATTATCTTGCCAGATGGCATGAGAGAGTGAAATCTCATCTTGGGATCTTAAGAAATGAAATAACCTATTTTCCAGAAATAGAAGACTGTTACATGAGGATGCTCTTTATAGATGCTTAATTTTTAATGATGTGAAAACATGAAAAACAAAATGCATTTTAACTGTATTGAAAATGAAATATTATAAACACATTCCTGTCAAAAGCTACATCATGTGCTTGAAGTGACATTGCTACAATTCATTAAAGCATCAGGAGCTTAAGAACATCAGTGATATTATTTTACTGCAAAAAAACCCAAAATCAATTAAACTACCCGTTTAATATGGCATTTGGCTTACAGTCCCTTCTGTGACATATTTCTTTGAGCTTTTCCCTAAGCACACAAAAATAAAGACAAATATGCCCCAGACTAGGTTTGACAGTATGCCAGAATTTTCAAAGAATTCGTATTTACTATAAGGAAGAAGGAGTTGACCATACACATAAAATGAAAACAAACTAATCCCTTGAGGGAAGGATTAAAAAAGAGAATTTCTCTTTTGTGTGTTTGCAGTCGCAGATTAATGTATCAGAGACTAATGCTGACTGAAAACTAGGCTTCTTCTATTAAAGGAGTATATAGTTACTTACCTCTGTTGTTCTAATAGTTTAAGATCCTGAATGGTAAAGGGCAGGAAGTAGGGGTAACCCGTAATGGGTGCTTAAGTTATTCGAAATATAGTGTCCCAATGTTAAAAGGTAAGGGCTGTTAGCAGCATATGTTTTGGGTGATTTTTATTAATAGTTCAAATTATCAAAGAACAAGAAACTCCACTCTGTAAAGCAGAGACACTGATAGTTTTACAGTCATCAAGAAAGTGTCTATCAGATGCCAGACTATGAACTTTGATTAAATTAACACATTCACTCCTCACAACAAATTCATGAGTTTGATAGTACTGCCATCACCAATTTATAGATGGAGAAGCTCAAGTAGAGGTTATGTAAATCACCTAAAGTTTCACAACTCATATGAATTCTTGTTGAATACTGAGAATTAAATGTTTCTGTGTAGATAAAAATGTTCTTGCAAAGTAGATCTGATGTACAAATAGAGCCAACATTCAAGTGGACAAAAGGTAGAACTACTATGAAACCAAATGGACTAGCTATTAGTAAAAGTGAATCTCAATAGAAAAATAAGTACTTATAAAGGGAAAGAGATTTTTCATTTCAAACATTTCAAAGTAGAGAGTCCTTCTGGAAATATGTGTAATAGAAGAACATTTTTTAATAATTGGTGTCTGCTTTGTCAAAGATCAGATGGCAATCTGAGGATGGTTTTATACTTGGGTTCTCTGTTCTGATCCATTGAACTCTGTCCCTGATCTTGTGCCAGGACCATGCTGTTTTGGTTATTATAGCCTTGTAGTATAGCTTGA